>JAIPMN010001565.1:0-25615 GCA_020650975.1 Apostichopus californicus | reverse complement strand
ATTAAACGTTTCGTCTTTTGTTATGATAACGTTATTTTAGGTGTAAGAAATGTCACCGAAAACGTTTTCAGGCTAGTAATTCCAAACAATTTTCGTAAGGACATGAATAAAACATTAATATGACATTAAAATCTCATAGAAACGTTATGTCGACGTTTCAACAACACCACATTTGACGTTATAAAACGTATTAAATGTTATGCTAACGTACCTGTTACTTCCCAAGTCTCTTCATGTCGAGGTGAGAATTGTATCACTATCGTAGTACAGTGAAAGTTTCCAACTTCCTATTGAAACCACCTAGCGCATGGTCACGGCCAGCCTATCAGGTGCTACGAAGTGCAACTCTGCTTAAAGTTTTGGAACATTGAACATTATTCATGAAGCGCATACCGTATGTTCGGAGCGTGATAGCGCTTGTAGCTTTGATGGGGTTCTATCCTACCCCTTATTCAACTCACTAACGCGTATGTCTTGGTAATTCACCAGAGAAATAGAGAGGCTTATTCCATGGGATCGCTCACATAGTCGACAGCTCGTTGCAGCAAACGTTGAGCTCACACGTGGCAAGCCAGGTGACTGCCTGGCCCCCGCCTCCTCTCTTAACAAATGAACAGTGTTGTACATATTCCTGGCAGTTTGCCAAGGTTCTTTTCGTTTTCCTGGCACTTTGCCAATGTTCGAGAGAATTTTCTTCCTGGCAGTTTGCCAAGATATTCAAGCAGAGAGAATACGTCATGAGAACCGATTTGAAACCATTCAGTCTTGCGCATTTTAACATATTCGGCTTGCGCATTTTAACATGTTCTGAAAATGGGTTCCACAAGTGTTTTAAACACAAGTAAGGTTTTAAACCTAGATATATGGCGATGAATTATAATTAGAGAGAAGTATAATTAGCGAGGAGAATCTGACCCATGAATGCCCAGGAAATCTATGTCAAGTCCTGGTTTCTGCTGGTACTGTACTTGTTAAACGCACATTTGGGATGTGTAGCGATTAATGGTGTAGCGATTGTGGTGTTTTTCCGCAATTGATTCGAACCTGTCGTCGAAGCTCAAGCTGCTAGTTTCGGGGGGCAACGGTCCCCCCGATGTAGAAGGCTTTTCCTCCTCTGGGAAGCGGGAGTAACCGTCCTCTGTAACCGCGAAATCTAGGGGTCGACCTCGTCGTCTAGACCGGCAGGTTGACCGACGTTCTGCAAACCAGAAGTTCCTCACCGGGGAACAAATCAGGTTCCATTCTTTGGTCTGGGATTGATCGTGGTGTCGCGGCCGGGTGTTCGGTGCCCGTATTTGTCCTTCCCTCTCTGAGGCTGGGGATAAGTATATCTCCCTTCGCCGTGGGAACCTTGCTCGGGGCCGGCTCTCTTTTCGGATTGGGCGCTCTGGGGGCCCAGCAGTTGTTACTCTCGTCGGCCCCCGGCCTCGGCCGCGGCTCCAGTTAGAAGGTCTGCGGACCGGGTTTCTGCTCCTGCTCCCCCGTTCTGGGGGCCCAGCAGTCGTCGATCTCATCGGTTCCCGGCTCCGGGACCGGCTCTGGGTCCGTAGTGGGACTTCGGTTTCGGGCTCCCTATGGAGTCTCGTCGGACCCGGGCCCTCCGAAGCCCATCTCTTGGGACCCAGTAGTCGAAACGAGCAAACATCTTATAAGAAATATAACAGATAAACACATGTACAGATAACAACATGTAAACAAGGCGAGAACCGCCCATTCGCGCTAATGCGGAATAGGGGCTCGTGGTTTACAAGGTACGCTGCAAAAGTGAAACCCAACACTTAAAGCGAACAAGTAACGAAATACATGAAAACGATCTTAATAGAACCGCCTATCCGCGATAGTGCGAGATAGGGGCACGCGGCTTACAAGTATGAAAAGCCAACGCTTAGAAGGCGGACAACGAAAGTACATGGAAGGAGCCTTGCCCTTCTCTTTCTCTGTCCACACTCTCTTCCTCGGCCCCCTCTGGGCCCCTCTCCACCACCTCTCCTTCCCCTTCCTCTCCTATCTTTACTAGGTCTCCCACTACTAGGGAGCCGCTGGGGTTGGGGAGCAAGTCTAGCATGTCCTGTAGCTACACTCCATGTCCTGCTAGCCAGGTATTGATATTTAGCCAATGAATGGGGGTGAACTGGGAACACACCAGACACGGAACCCTCTTGGTATACGTACGGCACTTGGGACAAGGTCATGTTCATCCCAGGCCCTCAATGGCCGGAACATGGAGCAATAATGCATTTCAGCTGATTCTTAGACATGACTGAATGACCCCTAGTTAAGGAACAACTTCTTAACAATATGATAGGAGAAGGGGGGAAGTGGGGAGGAAAACAGCTAACAAGGAAGAGATAAGTATAATGTAAAAATATACATAAATAAAAGTAATTATAAAATTACCTTAATAAAATATACCCAAGTGGTATAAATAATATACACATGTGGTAAAGGATAAGAAAGTATACACACATGGTATAAGGTCAATGCAATACTACCTTAACACCGTGCCTCGGCTAGAGGCCCGCGGCTTACAAGGTAACAGAATAGGCCTAAGGCCAGCCCACAAAAAGGTGGGGAAAAACCAGGAACGAGCCTGGGAACAAGGAAGGGACATAAAAATATATATATAACGTATAAAGCAACGGTAATACAAGAGATGTAGAGTTGTTAACAACTAAACAACGGGTGAGGGAAGAACAAACGCAATAGCGTGTGTAGCCAAAAAAGGCGGGAACTAGCGTAACTACGGTAAACAATTCGCGGAACTGCTACCAGTACTAGTGTTCTGCACAGAAAAAACGGAGCGAACGCCGCTCCCGAAAAACAGCCCTAAAAACCTCTCTAATAATAAGAAAAGGATACTTATCGGGCTGTAAAGACTTCAAATACTTCCAAGAACAGTGGATGGGAAACTATTTCCGATCCTAGGAACCAAAAGTGGACGAAATTCGGTGGAAAAAATCCGCTCGAAAATCTTCGATGTAGACGCTTTGGTTGGTAGAATGAGAAGGAAGGTTGGTGACCCGTGAAGCCGGGTCACAGAGGGTGCACAGTGTTAAAAGGTTACCAGGACATTCTAGGCGCGGTAGAATGAGTGTGCTAAGGTTGTGGGGAGACAGGTAAGCGAGGAACGAAGTAAATAACATCGGTACCAAGAAATGTGAGCATTTGCGGTTGGCCAACAAAACAGTTGCATAGACATACAGTATATCATTTGATGTTAAAAAAAGTTGATTTTATGCACCACAATGTTACCATGATCAAGGGGAACTTGTACACTATATAGTAATCTTACCCTCCATAGACCCCTTGGACCTTCCTCTTGAAAGATTATTGCAAAGGAATGAAACATTCCAGAAGAGCTGAAGCCAGCTCCTTGAGCCTGCATCCGTACCTGAAATGTACAAGAAGAGATAAAATTGAAGTCTGTAAATAGAGCGAATCAGTTCTTTACATACAGTATATATACCAATACTAACATGCTAACATGTCACTCTATTCCAACTTTGCATAATTTAAAACTACAGAGTCACCTTTCCTACATACACTGCATTCTCTGAGAGGGGAAAGACATGGCCATGGGAGCAGCTTTAAACTGATTGAAGTGGCATATTCGGGGAGGAAGGGGGAAGGGAGGGTTGCGCGGTACCCTAAACATGATCCATCTCATACTTCTATCTCTCTTAACTCTTCAACTTGCAATCACTTTATATTCATTTCTCTGTTCCTCTTTCAACCCTCCTCCTCATCGCTGTGGTAACACTTGATCAGTAAAAGACTGAATTAAATGAGTATTAAAGGGCTTCTGAGAGGAATGTTTATATGGGATATTATGTTGCAATAAGCAGCTTTCAATAAATACTGTATATATGTAGTGATCTATTTTGTAAGCATCTGCATGCTTGTGTACAAACTGTACATACTGTACAAGTCTGTGAACAGCACACATGAGAAAACAATGTTGAGATTAACAACCCAATGGCTTCTTCAGACAATCCAGAAACTTTACAAAATTTATTTTAATTACTGTACAATCTACATACTGTAGCAGGTTATCAAACAGGAAAGCTACAGCCTGTTTTCAAAAACTTTCCTAAGTTTGTACTTTCTCTAACACTATCATCAATCTTAGTTCATCCTTAAAGAACATTTTATTATCCTTCAACAAATCACTCTTACTGCTACAAGAGATGCTACGATCCCATTTCTGTTTAAAGTATAGTATCTTCATGAAATGCAGATTATAAAAAAAAACATATATACAGTACTGCATACCATGACAGCCTCAAGCAGCATATGAATTCATTATATTTGTAAATGGTGAGAGACTGTGAGGTACAACACCATCTGGATCAAAATCACTTGGGACTTCAGTACAATATTTATGAGTATTAAAGACATTGCAAGACTAGAGAATGAAGATGGCCGCTATCTACAGTACATCACAACACAGTACTACAAGTGGGACAAACAGCTTCCAAATTGTGTTACATGAACTTTTCAAAAGTCTGATCACATGTAATCGTAATGAATTGCACAGAAGAGTCATTTTCATGGAGCCCTTGTTCTGCCCAGGCTTGTGAATTTGCAAGAACATAAAGTACTGTACTTAAGAAATCTAAACTCTATTTTGGACCCTTTTGAGTCAAAGTTAAAAAGATGCATTAATTAGCTGTGTCGTGATTCTCTACGGTCATACGTATTTCAATTCACATCAAAGGACAGCTCTGCCTTGGATCCACATGTAAAGTATGAAGTTCAACCAAGCTTAGCTTTGAAGTTTATCAAATTTACATGGTTTTCAGACCTTGACCTCTGGTGACCTCAAATGACCTTTGAATTTTACAAAAGATGCTTGCATTCACTATTAAAGGTAGATTATCATGAAGTTCATAGGTTCCTCTTTGAAAGTAATCATGTTTACAAGATTTTTAGACTTTGACCTCTGTTGAACTCAAATGACCTTTGACCACCACAGAAAAAAAATAAGACTTCTTACAATCACTAAGGTGGATCAACATCCCCAATATGGAGTTAAACAACCATCTACTGTACAGTACTTTTCAAGTTAGAGATTTAACAACCAATGCATCACATACACACTATCACCATTGCAAAGGTTCATTTTGCTTTTTGCAAAGAATCAGAACACAAGAGCAAAATCAGAAGGATGCACGGTTTATGCCACCATCTCTTTAAACATTGACGGATTACCATATTCCAACAGACACATATACATATTAATACCTGAAAGCTAGCATTAACAGGCAGCACAACTGTGCTACTACCCCAGACACAGGCTCACAGTGCAACAGACCATTTCCATTCCTGGAACTGCATGGTAGTCATTTGTTTTTCTGGGATTGCTTTCAGCAAATATATTACCAGTTTGGTGTGATAAATTTAAAAGACGACCAGTGTAAACCTACCAGCATTTCTTGTATCTACAGTAGTTCTTGATATCACATTGTGGGTGATAACCTTGTCTGAATAATATGAAATGCACAACTTTCACAGCCTGATTTTACACATGACTGTATTAATTACTCAAGAGATAATTGAAGCAAAGCCACTGTAGTGAATACATTGATGTACTATACAGTGACCAGTGTGCTTAAAAACCACCAGCACCCTTTGCAGCTTGTCCACGTGAAAGTACAACGACTGTTATTTGCCAACTAAAAACCTCATCAATTTTGTCTGAAAATGTGAGGCTGTTGAAAAATTTCTAACAATTAGAATATCAGCTCAGTGACCTAGCAATCCTCACATCCAGTATGGCAGCCGAAAGCTACCTGTGATGTCATAATTTTGATGTGTCTGTCATATGATGGAGCTACCTGTGATGTCACAATTTTAATGTGTCTGTTATATGATGGAGCTACATGTGATGTCACAATTTTGTTGTGTCTGTCATATATGATGGAGCTACATGTGATGTCACATTTTTGATGTGTCTGTCATATATGATGGAGCTTCCTGTGATGTCACAATTTTGTTGTGTCTGTCATATATGATGGAGCTACCTGTGATGTCACAATTTTGTTGTGTCTGATATGATGGAGCTACATGTGATGTCACAATTTTGTTGTGTCTGTCATATGATGGAGCTACATGTGATGTCACAATTTTGTTGTGTCTGATATGATGGAGCTACATGTGATGTCACAATTTTGTTGTGTCTGTCATATATGATGGAGCTACCTGTGATGTCACAATTTTGTTGTGTCTGATATGATGGAGCTACATGTGATGTCATAATTTTGATGTGTCTGTCATATGATGGAGCTACATGTGATGTCACAATTTTGTTGTGTCTGATATGATGGAGCTACATGTGATGTCACAATTTTGTTGTGTCTGTCATATATGATGGAGCTACATGTGATGTCACAATTTTGTTGTGTCTGTCATATATGATGGAGCTACATGTGATGTCACAATTTTGTTGTGTCTGTCATATATGATGACAAAGTCAAAGTATGCAGTAATTGTAGTAAGCTAAAGTGTCGAGTGCTTACTTACAGTGAAGTATGTATACATGTATACAAAACATGACTTGTTCGATGAGGAGGCAAGAAGAATGAGTTTTAGATAATTAAGAGAACTGATCAAATTCATTAATGGAGGCAGTCTATCAGGACATTAACTTGGCTCACCTACTTACACATTTTACTGCACAGTGAATTACATTTTGATGAGGTGAATTCATGGAATGATGAACCCTTCCATTGCAAGTTAGTTGTCGAAATTTGAATTTCTTCTGAAATCTACAGTAATAACACATGAATTTAAAACTGTACAAACGTCCCTTTCATGGTTTGAACAGCACTGTACAAACTGTGGGACACAATCACATCCATGGCAAATCCTGTGAGTTAGGTTTATGCACTACAATCAAGTTCAAGGTGAAGGTACTACTGTAAATAGTGACAAAAATATTATATAGATAAATGCATTGTAAGCACACGCAGTTTTAAAAAACTTACAAGTACTTTTCCAAATATCTCTGACACTTTTATATTCTATTTTGCATGGCATGCATAATCATGTGCACAAGCACAAGTTGCCATGGTAACATAGTGTACAATGAGCCGGTCAGTCCTCATATAATATTGGTACTGGACAAGGGATATTCAATTTAATGAAATCTCCCTAAAACATGAATGTCACAAAACCGCTTTAAAGGAGAGTAAGTGGACCTTTCTTTAATAGATTCGTGACCTCACTACGCAGCTCTAAGTACACTTCATTTACCTTCAGGACATCTGTTGGGGTACAGACAGCTGATGAGAGGATTCCAGCTGACACACCACAAATCACATTGACTAGCAACGTTTCATCTTCTGGGTTTTCCACTGTTAACCTCTTGAACATATGGTAGCAGCCTATCTTGAGCGTGCCATAAGACGCCTGTCTTAACAGTGCTGGCCGGATTCTACAGAAGATAAAAGATGGAACACAGCGTTCTAAGACTTCCAAAATTGATTACAGTTTAAAGGTATACTAAGACTGACTGCAGTTCATTCAATTATATTTGTTTTTCCACAACAACATAACAATACTACAGTATAATATAGATCTGCATAGTCAACAGGAGTCCTTGAGAAATACAACACAATAGAACACTCCAATCCAGGAAAGGAAGAATTTAACAAAGTAAGGAATCAAGAAAAAGGAGTAAGAAATTTAAAAAACAAATGGTGTGTACCAGTGTTTCCTCTAAGAAATTTCCCATTGAGTCAAAATGGCTAATATCTGAATATTTGACTCACCCCGTCCTGGGGGAGGCTCTAATGGGAGGGGTAAAATTCTGGGAAAATTACTTTATTGAACCCAAAGCACAATCGGTCCATGTTTTCGTGACCTTTCACGATGGTACATTTGGCCGACAGTATAAATACAAGGGGCGTAGCCAGGATTTTCAAACATGTAGGCACGACTATCTGAGCGGAGCGCCACCATCGGTTGGCGCGGAGCGTACAAGAAAATTTTTGGTTTTACAAACCCCCCAGATGGCCGGAAACGGCCCTTCCCGAGTGTTCATTTTGGTTCCCTGGCCCCTTGGTAACTTGAGACACGTCATTCAATATCCCTTTAAACCAAAAAATCAAACGAGTTAAAAAAGTACTTCAATACTACATAATGTATTTAAAATAAGCAAGGTACATGTACAGAGTAAGCCAGTGACAACATGGCAACAAAGTGCTGCAGCTCTATAAAGTCTGTTTATCAACGATAGGCTTATTTGACTGTGGAATGTTTCTCAACTGAAATATTATCTGCGTAAACGGGTTCTTAACTAGATGTTAAAAAACTGACAAGATCGGCAGGTAGAGTGTTGATTAAAACGGCACGCGATAGAAATGACAGCCTAGATGACAGAAGAATAGGTCACCTAATATAGCCATATTCTTGCTACGTTCATTTCAATAGTTTTTCCTGTCTAGACTCTAAAACTCGTCCAGCAAGCTTATGGATTTGAGTTATGGGTGTTTTAAAAAAAAAGTAAACTTGGCCAAAAAAGTGTAGGCCCGGGCTTACAGTGCTACATACTGGCTACGCCCGTGTAGTACAGTACTAAACATCGGCCAATCCAATGTCTGATTTGAAATTGAGGCATGGAACCCTGAGCTTTATTTAAACGATGTTTGCTAAATAATAATAAATTAGTTCGTTGCATAATACGCTTTATTTTTACAAGCTAAATTTGGCTCAAATATAGTGCACCACTTGCAATGCAGGGGAGGAATTTAGATTTGGCTCTGGGGGGCTATTTTGGAAAATGAAAAGTTAAAAACGCCCCCCTTAATGTATTAACGAGGGCTTTTTTAAGGTTTAAGGGGGCGCTTTTCCAAAGTTCAATATGCTGTTTACGGAAAAGGTTGTAAGCATTCATCAGGATCTAGTAAGCACAATTACCCTCTTCCTAGTTAGCTGCGACCGTATAGCAAGTTCATGAAAGTTAATTGAATTGCCAAAATTTGCGATCGTTTAGCAAATAACGTCAATCCACCGAATATATGACGAAAAACCAATAACCCATCAACTGAAATAGAAAACACAGGTTTACTTCTACTGAAGGTGCCCTTTCCTTTAATCATGTATTTTTTCGTGTGTGGATAAAATCACCCACCACCAAATATGAAACCATTATACCGCTGAAAAGTAATCGAAGTTAAAACCTTCAATCCATCGCCATAGCAACGGTGTACGTAAAATACAACATTCCCTCTCTAAGACATAGCACATACCTTCCAAACAACTGCCGATTTCCAGCAATTTTTTTTTTTTTTTTGCAAACCGATGGTTAGGCTACATTTCCCATCGACTTAGTGTGGTTGTTAGGCTAACATGTGGTCGAAGGTTGCAGTATTTCATGGATATTTTAGTTCTAGCTAACTGCGTCACAATTTCAGCGAATAAAGAGATGCTTAGGCTAGATTTTCCCGTTGACTACGTGTGGTGTTTGGCTACCTTGCGCGCGACGATAGCAGCAAGGAAAGTAGGTAAACAAAGCTACGCAAAGTATTGTTATTTTTTTTGGCAACCGATGGTTATAGGCTACATTTCCCATTGACTTAGTGTGATTGTTAGGCTAACATGTTGTCAAAGATTGCAGTTTTTCTTGGATATTTTTATTTTTTATTTGCGACACAACTTGAGCGAATAAACAGATGGCTAGGTTAGAGTTCATGTTGACTTAGTTTGAAGTTAGGCTACCATGTGGTCGGAGATTTTTGGGGATTTGAGGTTATTGTCGCTGGTACTGAAATTGCTTAGTGGAGGCCGTAATTTGCCAGTGACTGAGCGGGAGTTCCCGGTGATTGTGCGCGACCCTCCCGCACTGCTTCAAATTTGATCAAATGTGATGCAGGATTGTGAGAACTGTTTGTGCGATTCGCGCTGCTACTGCAAACCCTAGCTAAAGCAAAAAGCATGTCACAATTAAATTTACACAGACACCTGATATTACGAGGGCGATTTTCTTATATTTCTTTTTCGCCCTCGCAATTGTGCTTTCGGAGGGCTTTTTTTAGCACTTGCTAGGGCAAATCGCCCGTCGCCCCCGCTTATTTCTGACCCTTTTGCAATGTAATGTAAGGTAGGCTATACAGATATTATATTTAGTACACTGGTATTGCGAACCATCGTAGTGTAGGCAATGCATCAGTGCACGTGCACGTTACGTTATATGATTTAGCTTTACAGCAATCGAGCTAAATCTACGTGACTGTATAAACAGCGCTACGGTAAAGTTAACGATCGCTAATTTAACATTTCTGACGATAAATTGGAAACAATTTACAGTAATAATTTCTTCACTTCAAGGTGAAGTTCTGAACACCATGCCTTTTGAAACGATGTTTTTCTCTATCCACACTGTATAAAATTCAGGAGAAAATGAAACCCTCTTTTTTTTTCTCTCTCTCTGAACGCCAGTGCGTCAAATCGGCAAGCCATTGCGTCAAAATCGCGTCATAGCGGCTTAGCGGAAACACTGGTGTGTACCTCTGGGTACAGTGCACACTTAAAATAGAATAACTGAACCCAATAAAATGAGACGGTAAATAACCAACAGTAAGACTTGAATGGATTTAGCTAATTAATAATCATCTGTATATATATTCAAAAGCGAACTAAGTAGCTCTTACCCAATCTAGAGTAATTTAACGCAATAATAATTATAACTATATCATTTCTCCCAACATGTAAGGTTTCCTCATCTGCAGCTAAACCCTGAAAGTGGTGGCACCTACTGTACAGTATACAGCGACTATACAGCGACTATGGCAGTCTACAGCTATAAATTCAAAAGTTCATCGACATTGCAACATTTACTGTATGTACTTAATAGTGAGCCTACAGTAATGGCTATTGCTATACCTAGTGTTAATAATTTTACACACCCTGCTGTTAGAGCTGTTGAGTTCCTGATTATTAAATACTGTACTACTGTACCTGCCCAGTTAAACTGAGGTAAACTTCACACTGCTATAGTACTGTACTGTATATGTTAAAGTCCATTCAGTACTGTTGTAAGTTACCATCATGTACATAAACAGTCAAAGACAACTTTGAAGCAATATTATTAAATTGCTGTAAGCTTCACATACTATACCAGTCCAGTCATACACTAATTATTATATAAGTACTATACAGTGTACAGTAAATGAATTAAGTTACATATTGCAATGACATAATAGACTAACTACATACAGTACAGTCAAGAATTCCAATATTAATATTTCCATTGATTCAGTGTGGGTTGATTTTGTTTTGTTGGTTTTGTTTTCCAATCAGTTTGATTTGATTAGAATCCGTTCAAGTTAATGATTACTTGGACTCTTCCTAGGACTCAATAAATATGCAAAGTTAAAATAGCTAATCTGATATGTATAATACAGTAATTATCACAAGGTTAAATTCAGGGCAACCAAACACTCGATTTGTGATACGCATCAGTCCATAAAAGATATAACAGTACATGTATGTAGAATCATATAAATGGTACTAAGCATGATTCCCCTACCAGTACAATTATGTATAGATATTAATTGACTGTGCCTGATATTTGAATTCTGTTTCTCGTTTCATTCATACGTGTACATCTACTGCAACACATCTGTCACCACTCACCAGACAAAATGACTACATGATAAGAAGAGAGTTTCTAAAGACACAGGTACCTGCATGTTTTGAATTTTAAATATAATGACTGAAGTATTACCAGACATTCAATGGCGTTAATATCATAAACAGTCACTTAAAATCAATGTCATTCAAACATTTCAAAGTTTCCATCTCGTATCATTCTTTCTGCAAAGGGTGCCAAGTCTTAAGAGTTGAAAACCAATTTCTAACAAATTATGAAAGATACTGTACATGTCAGTATTTCAGTTTTTAATTGACTGGGTTGTCAATTATGACAAGGTTGTAACAAATGAGAATCCAATGATATCATAATTTATCATTTATCAAAATGTTGCTAATTTGTAAATATTAAATTAACTGATCTACTGAACAGTAATTACTTAACTGTACTGCTGCCCTTTCAAATGAATAGATAATTCATTTTTATCAAATTACTAATCAAATCCGTTGCTATTTGGTGTACTGTTCATGACAGGGAAACCATAAAACCAAACACCATGAGATTGAGCTACTGTAGCTACAGTACAAAGTGAGGCATAACGTTATATTCAAATTGCAACACAGGAGAACAAAATTCAAGTGAGGCTCATTGACCGCACGACCCCTGGAGACAGTGTATGTTAATAAATTTATATGTCTGTCAGTTCTGTTCAAAACTCTGTCTCATGCAAGGAGAGATGTATTCTGGGAGACTATTGGTAGTTAACATGTACCTTCAGTAGTACTGTACAGTTACAAGCACATAATTACCTTCAGTACCTACAGTAGAGTGTACCACACAGCCACAGAGAAATTCTAGAATATATATACAATTTAGATACAGTACAGTTGAGCTGGCATACTGTACCTCCACTGTAGCAATAATCACTCAAGCCACAGTAGTGTTAGAAACAGTGTAAAAACTGCTGCTGCTTAAATGTTTATAAATTACAATAATTCATACTTTTTTATTGAAAATCATTTATAGTTAGGTATAATGTTACACTAGGACAACTTCACGATTAGGTGGACATGACCACCCTGTTTTCAAAAATTGTCATATGTGTAAACAAATGTATGACATGATTGACATCATATTTGAATTTCCAAAATGTTGATATTAGCGCACTTTTTATTTTACAAGTTACTACATAAATAAATCATTATTAAGTTTTGTGCAATCTTGTTTAGTTTAAAGAACTAGCATTCAAGTTTCAACAAATATGAACAAACTTTGAATTCCACTCCAGCAACCTTCTGTATAATTAACGCTTCCTCAAACTTTCAACCTGTTACCAAAAAAAAAACATATATATTTTCTACATTTTGGGAATTATGCAGACAGGAATGAAATAAAACTTGTATATTTGCAAATCATACTCCCAGAGTACAGTAGTGAAGTGTGCTGGCATCACTAGATTACATTAACATTGTATTATTACAGTAGTGTAGTGTGCTGGCATCACTAGATTATACTGTACATCAGATGCTTTGGTTTGTTAGATTATACATCAGTTGGTTAGGTTTGTTGCAAAAACAGTGATTGACAACTAAAATTTAAGACATAATCCATATCAAACTTTTAAGTAAACTGTTAAGTACCAACTCAATGTTGTGACTGCTGAGTGTTGACATATATTTGTGGACACGTGCCATAATGAAGAACAAAACCAGAGAGAACATTTAAACAAAAACTGAATGATTGCATCTGCTTCAACAGACGTACATTTCTACACATTTGTTTTAGGGTTTTGTTAACTTTAATGAGCTCTCACTTTTGATGTTTGTTTCCACAAAGAATATGGATTTGTTACCCGATAGAATGTGGCACTTTTTACCCAAATCTAAGTACTCACTTTTGAGATCGTTAAAGAAATATCATCGTGACTTTGATACCCACTAGACTTTGATGCGTGTGTGTTTGTTTCTTACGTTTTATTTATTCATTTACAAATTTATAGCATCTTAATTTCACTTCATTAAGTTAATGTAACTGACAAAGAAGTATTGATTGCTTACTGTATATATACTTATTATTCCAGACACATGTATTAGTTAATCTATAGTTTCTCTTCAAATACTAAATTTATGTTTAATCCACAATATGACATGAGCATGGATGTTTTCCCAGAGCATAGAAATGTACGTTCTATAGAGATACTCTTCTTATTTCATGAAGTATGTCCCTCTCAAGTCATTGGTGACCCACAGTAATCAATGTGGTAACATTCGTTATATAATATCAAAAGTCAGAATCACTTCGCTGAATCACAGCCCGGAGCAACTTATATTTCTGAACTTGTAGGATGTATCTAGCACAATTCGAAATTTCCCTCAAAATGGCAACATTTCCAAGTAATTCTTTATTTAAGAACAAATTTCTAACACCTTTGCTAATATTTCATGTAAAGACATTTAAATTAATCATATAACTACTGTAAAATTCTAACTTGTAACATTAATACTTCATCTGTGTTACATGAGCTTCTTTACTTTACATATATCTGTATCATGTAATAAGCCTTAGGTCACACTGTCACAGTCATGCTGTTATCATACCCTTATTTGTTTATGACGTATTTATTATTAATCAAGATATTTTTTAAGTTTTCACTGGAATGTTATACGTAGTTGAGTCTATTATATCTTCAATGTGTTTAAACAGCAATTTTGATTATTAAATTCACAGAATTTTTGTATCTTATAAACAAGGCAAAAAAAACCCATCTCTTTTTATGAGTTATGCTGTTACCCCACCTATTAATATTCGTATTTCATATATTTACGTGAATTTTGAAAATATTTTTCTTTATAAATGAATGTTGAAAATATTTAGAATTGAAAAATAATGAAAGTTTGCTCTGAACATTAACACTGTCTCTGCTACAGTATTTTGCACTTGAAATGTTAAAATTCCTTACAAGGCATCATAACGTTACCATGGAATTTCCCACTAGCTGTTAAATTCTGTAAAGTTCTATAATATCAGTTTTCTCATCCAGAGCACAAGATACATCTAGTGTTACAGTTTATTATACAGTAGTACTGTACATTACCACTGTAGCGATTGAAGAATGAAATCATCATATTCAGAATTGCTAATTGGTTGTCAAAATTTAATTCACAAGTCCGTCTCCTCTTGACATGTGAGAGGACTTCAGTATGCACCGTTTGATTGGTTCGGGGACGTATTGTACAAGGAGCAATTTCAATTTGATTAAATTCAAATAAAACGTAAAAAGATGACAAGGGAGGGCTGTTTCATAGAACCCAAACTGTACAACGAATGTTCTTGACGGATGACATTTTATTCCTCTAACTTTATAGTACACACTACAGTACATCTCATCACATATAGAGGACCCTAACTTTACAGTACACACTATATCTTATCACATATAGAGGACTCTAACTTTACAGTACACACTATATCTTATCACATATAGAGGACTCTAACTTCACAGTACACACTATATCTAATCACATAGAGGACTCTAACTTTACAGTACACACTATATCTCATCACATATAGAGGACTCTAACTTCACAGTACACACTATATCTCATCACATAGAGGACTCTAACTTTACAGTACACACTATATCTCATCACATAGAGGACTCTAACTTCACAGTACACACTATATCTCATCACATATAGAGGACTCTAACTTCACAGTACACACTATATCTAATCACATAGAGGACTCTAACTTTACAGTACACACTATATCTCATCACATAGAGGACTCTAACTTCACAGTACACACTATATCTCATCACATATAGAGGACTCTAACTTTACAGTACACACTATATCTCATCACATATAGAGGACTCTAACTTTACAGTACACACTATATCTTATCACATATAGAGGACTCTAACTTTACAGTACACACTATATCTTATCACATATAGACAGTATAGTATGTGTGTAAATTGATTCTCATCACAAATTTTCATCAAAATGATCATTTTATTTTTCTTCTCATGAATTTATCCACTAATAAGAAAATATCATCATTGCAAAGGTGATATTCACGGTGTTTGCCTTCCTTTGTTCACAGTATGGTCTACTCCATATCAAACCACACACAGAGAAATGATGCACATTAATTTAATAGCATCCATAACAGTATGTACTGTACTGTCAGAACATAAGAAGCCTCATGTAGTCTATACTGTACGAATCAGAAGGAAACCAAAGACTTTTCTCATTTTAAAACATACTGTATATATGCATACAGAACCTTCAGTGCAATGAACTCAATATCACTTTTTAATTAATACTGAGTTAGAACTGTTCTTGTTTAAAGCATTCATCGCACATATGCATGCGTGATCATATGTCTAGACTGCAATAGTGCAATATACTGTCACCTTAAAAGCCCTTCTAGATATGTACTGAGGTGATTGCATATAAATTGTAGAAACTGGTCAACATACAGAGTAACAGTACAAGTTAAAAAGTTTTTCAACTTAGCGAATGCAACAGTACAACAATTGGATTAAAGGAAACTTTTTTCAAAGTACTATTACAGTACAGCTCATCCATTTTGCCCACAGTTTTACTGTGAGAGTACTGACACAGTATGATTGGTCTCATGCAGTTGGCTTTTACTGCACGTTTGGTAGAAAACAATGAAATTCTAACACCTTTAATACATATACTACATACACTGACTAAACGGAGTATCACTGGGAGCTTGACCATTGAGAAATCAAAGTTTACAATCAGAATCTAAATAAAAATTTCACAAAAGTGTGAGTCCACACATGGACATAGACATAGTATCACCACTACAACACTGCCTACCACAACAATGATGCTTGTAGCAAGTACGGTAATGAACAACTACAGTACCATGACAATGTCAAAGATATGATCACCAGTGAATTCTCTGAAGTGAAAGTTAATAAATTCTAAACTTTAGCAAGTCCTGTCGGTCAAATCCCCTTGGTCTTGATAGACTGTATTGAACAAAACAAGTTCCCAGTCTTTTGAAGGTAAAACATTCAGGTATGTCAAAGGTTAGCTTGACATTGTCAACTGGTCAGCTAGACCTTGCACGAATAATTAGTTTACAAGACTGAGAAGGAATTGCTGTAGCAAGTTGCTACAGCAATTCCTTCAATAAAAGTTAGACCAACTTTCAATACCTTTGGTTGCTACTAGCAACCAAAGGTATTGAAAGTTGGTCTAACTTTTTTTTAATCTTTCTTACGCACGTGCGTTCTTCACTAAAACAAAACAAGATGGCATCATCACAAAATGGCCTCCTCACTCCATGGAACGCAGAGAGTGCCAAGGTTAACAATTCCTCTTCTTTCGAAAGGCAAAAACAAACGTAAAGTCCAAGAAAACATGGCAAAGGCAATATTCACTCTATGAAGGATGATAGGAAACTGGTTAGTAGTTTCCTTTTTTGATTAATCTCAGGGAGTCTGAGCGAAGAAGCTCCTTTCTTGGTTAGACAATCTGCTACTTGCGCTTTAGCCTCACTCCAGTGGACTGCAGAAATTTGTCCCGAAAGCATAGGTTCTTATGATTCCATTTATTTTTATCCTTAATGATTTGTGGAATACAGGCCTGTATCAAAAAGTGAGTGATTGTCAGTAATGCATACATGTATGAGGTAAGATGTTGGGATTTGCTCTTCCATTTGTACGACTCTTTTTGTCCAGGTCCGTCACTAATTTCCAATTTTTCATTTAATTTGTCCATGTCTCATAGCTTGTTTGTTTGGTCAAATGCGGTGGAACTTTGTACTGTAGCTAGGTTTGAGCCATTGTCCTGGTTGTTGGGAACCTCGCTCTGCTACCCTGAAAATCTTCCTTTACACAAGATGGCTCCTAACTTCATGGACTGCCGTAAGTGCCAAAATAATGTTAACATTTATGGGGACTGGGAATGTCTAAATGTTTTGTAAACTTGTACGAGATCATTCAACTTGACTGTAACTTCAAATTTATGTTATTTACACATACAGGGTTTAAGAGCTTTGCAAATTGTAAAGTAGGTGCAAGAATAGAGTGAGGTACCGAAGTTAAGAAAAAAACAAACCAATAAAACTTCTAGAGTCGATACTGTTGGTACTGTACTTAAAGTTAAGTTTCAAAATTTTTATGCCAAACCACTTGACTGACTGGTCCACATTTCTGTAATGCAAACTTTATGCATTCTTCAATTAAGCAAATACAGTTCGCACACTTCATTTGCAAGCCTAGAATTTCACAGTTTTAGCCACTTGCTTAAAAATACAAGTACTTTCAAAAAATCTGCAGTTGGCTAAACTCTGACTGAATTATAGCACACATATCAGTTACTGTAGAGCAGACGTGTTGTATGAGTACAAGAGCATGAGTACAAAAGTATGAGTACAAGAGCATGAGACCAAGAGCATGAGACCAAGAGCATGAGTACAAGGGCATGGTACAAGGGCATGAGTACAAGGGCATGAGTACAAGGGCATGAGTACAAGGGCATGAGTACAAGAGCATGAGTACAAGGGAATGGTACAAGGGCATGAGTACAAGGGCATGAGTACAAGAGCATGAGTACAAGAGCATGAGTACAAGAGACTGAGTACAAGTAGAATTGCCTTTGGTATGAGTAAGAGTACTGTACAAGGCTCTACAGTAAGCACAGGTACCATTACATAACTTTGAGCTAGTCCCTATACTACAGTATGTTCAAAATGAGTACAGGTACAAATACTGCATAAATACACCATGAACAAACACAGGTAACAATGCAAGAATACGAGTATTACTAGGTACTACACTACTACTGTACATGTCTGCTGTGCCGGCTGATGGGAGCAGTGGCGGCCATCACAAATATTTGTTAATAATAAGAATTAATACAGGCTTATGTTAGATATGGAAACAAATGGCATTAAGCCAGTAAACTGCATGAATTTTGAGTCCTGACTTGGCAGACACTTTTGTGGTGCTCGTCAAGACGATTGACATTCCAAATTCATTATGTACATAATGTACAGTATTCCTATCTTTGATGGTAGGCACATTGCCGTACAGTAAATCCCTATACATGTTAGTTCATCATACCCCCTGCAGTCCTCCATGAAGATATGCACTTTAAAGTACCTCTCATTCATGTACTGTGCAGTGCATAAGTGCAACATACATGTACAGTACAAAGTGCACTTTAGAAGCCAAGGGTATGTCAACTTCTAGAGGAATATATTGCAAACTTACAATTTACTCTTGTAAAATTGAAATGAAAAGTACATGTACAGGGTACAAAGGAACTTACAAAAAGACCTACCCAAAATAGAGAGCGCCAAATCCTTCTTCAGTTGCTATAACCCTCATAGCGTGTAGCATACCTCTATATTTCACACTTTTAAAGTTTGCTTCAAACTGCTGACCTTGAACTTGCAACCTGGTTTTGGTTAGATCTAGAGGAAAAGTCCCTGAAACATATAAAAACAAACTTTTGAAAATTCTGAGGACAAAAAAAATTGAAGTTGATCATACACATTCAGCTGGCCAGAGTACCATTGATCATGTTTAAGAAGTTAATATTGAAATCATATTTTAATAGCAAACAGTTGTGTCTTTGCAATAGGACATTGAAAACATGTTCTCAATTAACAAACTGTTAGGTAGGTCCTGATATCCAGCCTCACCCTCCAATGAGAAACAAATGGAACTTTGTATTCAAGTAAGATCTCTATCGGCCTACTGTAGTCACATACAATCTGTGAGTTGCACACATGTCACTTGGGTGTAGGGTGAGTGATTTGCACGTGAGTTTCCTTCATTCTGGATGCAAAACGTGGGTCTATGGTTTTTCGTTAAGTCCAAAACTAACAGCAGATCATAGCTCACATCATGGTAGATTCATAAATATACGAGCAGAAAGAAGGGATACAAAAATTGACCAACATTTAATAGTGTTAACGCTGCCGTAGCCCGCCCACCCATCATAAAGTTTTCCCCGCTTTTCTGGCATTCCTATGCCTAGCAGTCTTTGCACAGAGCACCTGCCTATCTCTATGTGCATGCTGAAAGTGTAGGATATCTGTACGGTTTAATAATTATCTCACTGACTGTATGTACTATGTAGCTTAACAATAAATACAGTATGTGTGCACAAGTACTAGTACTAACTACTGTACATGTAAAGGCCACAGAAACCACAGATGTCTGACCAAGAGAATTGAGACGAGGGATCACTTGACCGTGATAATTTTAGTCTACTGTGACTTGACTTGACCAATTGAGTTTAGCATAAAGTCTCCAATGGCTTGCAATTCAACAAATTGAGCAGATTATAATCATACAAAATTGACCGTTATAATTTTAGTCTATTGTAGTCATAATCCAGGGAGAAATAAAGAAATTTGAGTGTGTGTTTACATAGCTATATCAATTTCAAGATATTCTGCTTTATAATGCATTATCTCTGGAAAGCTCCTTTAAAGTCTAAATTGATAATGATGTCGGCTTCTCAGTGGAGACATAATGTAACTATCCAAAGTTTTACAAATTCTGAAGCTCCATTTAAAGATGTTCTTTTAACATAAATATGAACAACAAAGCACCCATGGAAGACTATTTTGCATTGACAAATTTGTACTTCAGACATTTCAAACATGTGATGCGAGGCCATGAAATTGTTATGTTTCCATAAAGAGTTTCCCTGAGGAGCTGACATCAATTGGGTTAAGACTGTGGTTCCCACAAAGAATAAAGCTATACAGTGTTATTCATTTTAGAGTCGCAAGCCTGGAAGTTAATAATCATCCCTGATGTGATTTTGGACTATAAAGTCCTGTAGTACTCGCAGTTAGTCATGTTTATAGGCACCTCTATAAAAATGTCAAATATGAAAGCAACAGATTTAGGTGACAATATTTTATCTGGTATCCCATGTAGCAGAATGCTAGATGCAAACAGAGCAAATTGCTACACAAGTGTAAAGATGTGTTTTGTTTTTTTTCTCCTAGGGCAGATTTTGTACACATAAACGGAAATAGTTTACTGTACAGTATTCGCAGTATGTCAAAATGGATATGTACATTAAATGTCAAGATTTAATTATTCGTAAAGATAAAATAAAACTGTTAGCAAACTGCTTATCCACTAGAAAGCCTGTGTAAGAGAATGTGTAAAAGAGTTGGCCTGATGTTTCGATCCTAGCAGGATCTTCTTCAACTTCTAAATGACAAGTAACAGTAACAGAAGGGACAAAAACACGCACAGAATACAGACAGGTTAATGAGCATGATGAACACAAAGAGATAGATGTAAGGGGATTAGTAGACAACTGAGGGATGGAGAGAAGATAGAAAGAAACCAACAGGGGAAGAGGGGAAGAGGAGAAGTAGGAGATAAACAGTGGAGGAAGATGGCGGAAGAAACAATAACTAATAAACCTAAGTACTGTACACGGAGACATGAACTGATATTTATGAAGTCTAATCCTCACCCATCTCGGCAGCTACTGATCCCACACCTCCGAACACAAAAGGGCGCCAGTCCAATGAAAATGGCTTTGCTGGTTTCTGGCGGACATCTTTACCCTGTTGAGCCTTGACTGGAGCTTTGACCGGAGCTTTGACTTTGACCTTTGATGTAACGTTTTGGACCACATCACTGGCACCCGGGGTGCGGTCAGATTCAACGATGGCACCCACTTTGAAGAATGTTGGTGGGTCTTGCTTTAAATTCTTTTGATATGCCTTCAGTTCTAAGCAAACTACACTTTGTGGTGTATGTGCTCTAAAGTCTTCTCTTCTATGTTGAAAGTATTCCAAGAGATGTTTTTAATAAAACAAGGTTACATTTTTGTATCATACACAAACATTTGTACGATGGAATTGACCAACTAGATGGACTTGACCAATTGAGGTTAGCATAAAGTCTCCAAATGGCTTGAGATTCAACAAATTGAGCAGATTATAATTCATAATACATGTGAACTCCTTCTCTGCTGATAATTCAATATGAAGGGAATCCAATGTTTGTCTGTATAAAGAAAAAAAAGATGTTCAGGGTAAATGTTTTTCTTCAAAACTAAATGTTTTCAAGTTAAAAGGTTCAGTGTTATGACACACTGTCCTTGCATACACATCATCTGCTAAGTGCTTTGGATCAAATATAAATTAACTGGACATAGGCCTAGATAGAAGTTCACAATTTGAGCCACTTGAGAAAAAAAAGTGCTTAAAATATCTACCGGCTAAAATCAAGGTCCCACTGGCATTTTCTTGATTTTACAGAATGCACCAGTTACTGTAAAATGGCTTTGGGGAGCAGCCTGCAGTAATAATATTTGCTGATCATAAGCAATTGTACAGGGATAATGTTAGGAGCATAAACCATGGCAACATTTTGAGTGATGATTGTTGTTTACTGTATCAAGTGTTTTTCTTCTTATTGTCTAGCGGCAGAAAAATGATTACTTCTATTGGCAACGCCAATATCCACTGCCATTAAGCCAGTGATTAGTTACTGAATTACCCAAATGCTAATGTAGTTCATTCACACATGTTTTACAAATATCAGATTTAAATTGGAATCAATCATGAGCTAGGACCATACTACAAAATTGAGACAAAGGAAGGATCACAACATCAGCTGTCATACATGACTGATTTTCACTGTCATGTCATTCACGCTATACTGTACATTCATGACGTTCATTTGCAGTTTAGTAAAGCTATAGCTATAGCTTCATAATTGACGCACCTTCAATTATTACTAGCAACGATACAGCAGGCCACCTAAACTTTTTGCAGTCAAGCAGAATTACATATTTCATGAGTTTGAATCCATTTCAGCTATTTGCTGACCAAATTGTGGTATTTTTTAAGCTTTTAACACCCTCCCCCCAGTTTTGCATGTTTTTTGGGCATTTGGAAACCTTACACCCTAAAAATAACCAACATTACTTCAATATGATAACACTACTCTCTGTGACCTGACCTGTCTGAGCTTAGAGGCTCAGAGCATAGCAAACAGCATCTAAAGTCAATGGATGTATACTAAGGCCTACACTAGTTAGCTTATCGACGAATGTGTCAATTTAGGGGTATGAAAGAACTTGACACGGCAGACATTTTGTGGTCAAATTCTGCTCAATTGTATGGTGCATAAGCACAGAACCTTAAATATTTTGAGATTACAACATTTCTGAGGAACTACACATATGAAAAACACATACAGTTGAGTGATTTGGATTTTTCCTTGGTAGACATCGTTATTCAAATCCTTAA
This sequence comes from Apostichopus californicus, assembly GCA_020650975.1. Lineage (NCBI taxonomy): Eukaryota > Metazoa > Echinodermata > Holothuroidea > Aspidochirotida > Stichopodidae > Apostichopus > Apostichopus californicus. Next base: position 2,733 of record JAIPMN010001565.1, on the reverse strand, counting down.
CTGGCTTAAGTGCGTCAATTATGAGCCCACCATGCTACTAACAGCTTCTTGTGGGCCTCACTTAAGTTCTACAGTAACCTTTAGAAGTTAGTTTTCATCCTCTAAAATAAAAATTTCATCATAGTTTCGTTCATATATATAGGCAAAGAATGGAGTTACTTTAGTTTGGAAGAGAAAAATGATCAGGGTAATCAGTTAGGGCCTAGGCCTACCCTGTGAAAAAAGTTATAAAACCTCAAATCCTGTTGCAATTCTTGAAGTACCAATCATCATTCAGTGAGTGAGTTAACCTTGGCTGGTAACAGTTAGTCTTCCTTAGAAATGTAAGGATTCCAAGAATGGAATACATGGGCTGGCTTTAGCTTACTCTAGTCTGGTCTAGTTAGGCCTAACCAACTATCAATATCATGTCCTAAATCCGACTCCTAGGCTTTGTAGGCCTATACATGTTACTTACTGTAGCCCAAGCCTAGCCTGTCCTTCATTTAAAAAAAAAAGAATCATTAAACTTCAACTATAACTTAGATGTAAAAACTACTGGAACGATACAAATTCTAAGATCGAGGTGGATAAATTGTTGCTTAACAATAACACGGTACCTGTGTTCAATCGAACTCTCGTGCTTGCTGTTGCAGCTGGCTTAGACTGGCTTAGACTTGCGCACAGGAACCTCAACCTGAAAGATTTGGAGTACGAGTGGAAATGGAATATGTGCACAATACCTGTTTGAAGGTAGCAGCCATTAAGAGCAGCCAAAAACAGCAGCCGCTAACATTTTACTGTTTAGACACTGTGACGAGCAGTGGGGTACGCTGTGGCGGGAAAGTGGATCCCCAGCAGCCACTTAGTGCAGACTACAGTAGCAGACAATGACAAGACAGTTTCTTTTTCTTACCTGTTTAGAAGCGATAATGATTCACGCTACGCTTACTGTAAAAGGCCAGATATGGCACAATAAGAGAGATGAGATGTTGTTCTTTTATGTGATATAAGTCTACAATGGAATGATGCATGATTTCTGCATCAATAGTCAACTTAAACTTGTGATCCTACGAAAACTTGTGGAGAAAGGCGTAAATTGCGTCAATTTTTATACCAAATTTGATTTTCCCAAAAATGTCTATATACAGTTAAGTTAGGAGATTATACAACAGTCAAGAGAGGAACAATGACGAAGCTATGTTATTCCTCTTACACGTGGTATGAAAAAAACAGTCAGTAACACTTTGACTTATTGAATATCGATGGCTACAAACCGTTCGATCCTAGTGGGAAAGGGATGTAATTCGGGAATAGAATAAGCTTGAAACGCGCGGTAAAGTGTTATGATCTAAACATATTATTATTTTAAATTGATTAATTTGAGTTATCGAACTAGATGAGAGGTCCGGTTAGCACCTCATTTAAGTAGAAGTGATTCTCTTTTACGGTATCGGTAAAAAAAAGCCGATTTCTTTAACAAAAGTGACCAAATTAAATTTAACCCGATACTGACCTATGTAAAAACGGGCGGTATATACGTAATGTGTTATGATCTAAAGTGAATATTTTTTTCAAATCGATTAATTTGAGTTATCGATGTAGATGAGAGGTCCGGTTAGTACCACATTTATGTAGAAAGGTTCCTCTTTCCCGTGGTATATCTCTACTATCGGTAACAAAACCGATTTCTTGACCAACTTGAAAAGTGACCTCAAAGTTTTTAACCCAATACTGACCTATGTAAAACGGGCGGTATATACGTAATGTGTTATGATTTCATCTAGTTCGATAATTAAAATTAATCGATTGAGAAAAAAATACCTTTTTTCATTAGGCTATTCATGCACTAATTGAACAACACACTCGACCGCAGTGTTAGTAAATAACACACAACCGCAGTGTCAGTGTTGTGTGTCATATCTTACTGTCCTTTTTCTCTTGGTGGCTGCTGTAAGCGTCTGCTGTTAGTGGCTGCTACCTTCGTGCCCACAATGCGTGCCTTGATGAAGATTTGATGCGACCGGAATCACGATTGTTTGAACGGCCGTTTTAGGAAAACCTTCCACAGCGGTAGGATAGTGCATAGGAATAGGTTGTCGATTGAAAGTTTAATTTCCCGATCCCATTTTCATGTAAATCAAATATATGCTAGTCTATACTTAACGATACCTTGTGAATTCCATTGATGGAATACTGTGCAGAGGAAACTCATGTGAAAAGTACTTAATTCCATTATTTTGCCAAATAGCTTTTTTTCCAGCCAGAATGGTCACTTTTTCGTTTGTAAACAGTGGCCTTGTTTTGATTTTCCATCACGCACATGGTGTTGCGTGTGTATAACCCGACACATTGTTTTAACTATATGGTATACCCAGGGAGCTGCTACTCTAACTCCAGGCGCGGATCCAGGGGGGGGTCCAAGGGGTCCGGACCCCCCTGCTCTTGGCCAAAAAAAAAAGAGAGAAAAAAAGAAGAACAAAAAGAGAGAGAAAAAAAGAGAGAGAGAAAAAAATTATTAAATTAAACGCCAATTTTAAACATGTAGGACGTCAGAAGGGCGGTTATCCTTACAAGTCAGCCAGGTGTGTCTTTTCCGTCAAATGAACTATAGTGTGCACGCGTGGTACAAGTGCCAAAAATGGCTAAAAATCTCAATTTTCAAACTCGTACTGATGCAGATACATTTCGAGTGAGTTTTTGTAGGTGCTTTGCATGGCTAAATTGAAGGGGGTTCCCTGTTGTACTTAAATA
>JAIPMN010001564.1:0-20391 GCA_020650975.1 Apostichopus californicus | reverse complement strand
CATAACCACAATGTAGAGTATGGAACTTCCCCGCACCATGTAGTGTGGCATGTAACCACAAGGTACACTATGATATGTAACCACACTATACAGTAGGATACATAACCACTATGTATAGTATGGAACTTCAATGCACCATGTAGTGTGGCATGTAACCACAAGGTGCACTATGATATGCAACCACACTGCAGTATGGGATACATAACCACAATGTGCAAATATGTTTTACATACCTGCAGTGTGGAGAATGGCACATACCCATCCTCTGCAGAATGGTTCATAACCACACCAAACATAGCCGCTGTGTGCCGTGTGGCACATCAAATGCACCGTAATCAAAATTATGGCAAGTCAATGTCTGCTATTTATCAAAGATTTACACCAACCTCCTGATTTCCATCATTTTGTACAGCATAACAACATTACTGCTGCTCATGAATGTTATTCCATCAGGAGTTGATCATTTATGTGCACATTTGAGAAAAACAGATTCAACTGTCCACATCACAAAGACTAAAAAATAATGGTGAAAGCATCAAATTTCATGACAGGAGCACAAACAGTGACAAGTTAGCAGTGGAGATAGTAATCCACATCATATTTTACCAAGAACCAGCTTGTTATAAAGCATTCGTTTTTTAAGAACTGTTCACAATTTTCTCTATTTTACTTTACTCTTTTTCCATTATCGATTTAAACTTTCTTCACATTTTAGCAAGACACTGTTGTATCCTTCCATCGACAAACCGTAGATCTGAAGGAAACGGACACTGGTCGGTCAGGCCTCCCTCCGCCTCCGAAGCTAAAAGAATTCCACTTAAGCAGGCTGGTTAGTTTCATCTGTGAAAGTAGGCATGAAAATGGTAGGAAGCACAACTTCCATCAGTCACCCCCAAACAGACCAGAACTGGAAGAGTAAAGTTCCTCAGCAGTGACCCCTCAAGATGATATCCAAACAGAAAACAGGGTACCTATCTCATGGCCTCCTGGGTCCTCGTGGAGATGGGGGCATTTCACGTCGGGCACGCTCCCTCCCTTCCGGTGGGTAATGAGAGTATTGATCGTGATACGGAGAAGCCCTCTGCTGCCTCTCGTACATGTCTTCCAGTTCGATGTCCGGTTCCCGGCCTCGCCCTCTGTGACCCTGACCCTGGGCGGCGTACCGGCCTCGGTCCCCACCGTCAGGGTAGTGGTCAAAATATTCATTTTCATACCTAACAGCGTCCCTATCTACATACTGTTTATCCCGACCATTGTAATTACGCTCAACATCACGAGTCCTTTCTCTTGCATACTTTTTTTGCTGATCAAAGTGAGCGTCATACTCCCTATCTCTACGCTGCCCTCGCTCCGTTTCTCGATACTCCCGTTGCCGTCTGGGTTCCGAGGAGATGACCTTCTTCTCGAATCGGTCCTCCTGGTAGTCCCCGCTCCTGTATCCGCTCTCCTCGTAGTAGTCGTTCTGGTCGTGGTTCTCCCGGTCGCCTATATTACCGTCGTGGTCGTCTCGGGACCGGCTGCCGCCGTGCTTCTCTGACTTGTGCCCGACGCGGGCCATCAGATTGTGCATCGGGGAGGAGGAAGAATGAGAGACATTGTTGACAGGGGGTGTCGGGGCTACTGCTGGAGGAGAGACCGTTTCTGGTCCGTGGGTCGCCCGCCAGTAAGCTTCTAAGTATTCTGCTATATGTTCACAGGCATCTTCTAGTTGATTCTCGTCTAATATAACATCAAACAGCTCCTGAAAAACAGAACAACAAGCGGTTTTGGTTTTTTGATGATGTCGCAATCCAACATTAACTGGGAAGTAAAATGTGATATCTTGTACCCTGGGGTGTTGTAATGACCACTTCTTTAAAGCAGAGTGTTCCCAATTAACTTTATACAAGGGCCAGGAAAGATACATTGGTTGGAGCAAAGGGCCAGACAGAACCAAATCTAAACTGTACCTAGATTGAGCAATGTTCAGGGTTGGTGAAGCCTAAGGGCCCACATACAGGATTATTGGTAGTGGAGGGTGGGCTGAATTGTTTGTTATACAGACAGGATTGCAAGCCGCTGCATTAGACCAACAGGCCATCTTTTGAAAAACTTTCTCAGTATACAAATTCTACCAACATGTATACTCATCTTGCTGTAGCAAGTAGAAACAAAGCACTCCTTTGTTGCCCATAGAACAAGTAAAAATTCTTTAATTAGTTTAATTAGTTTTGATCCCAATAAAATGACAAGAACAACTATACCTTCATGTAAGGCAGGCCGGGCTCAGTTATATCTAATGTGCAAGTATTGTATCACTAGTCTACAGCCTTGTTCACATTTGAGAATACTACAGGGGTGGGGGGGGGGGGTGATCTGATACAAGTTCCATATTGCTACCACAATTCTTGAAACATATTATACCAGAATTTGAGTACTTACCGCTGGGCACTGGGCCAATTTATCTGAGGCTACAAGTTGCACATTCATGTTACGACTTTGAGATTTCGATCTGGATTTAATTAACCTCTGTAAAACCTAAAGAGAGAAGAGAAAAAAGGAAATTATATCAAACTGATAAAAAAAAACACAATTCAACTAGAAGAGATTCATGATTAGGTCAGGCATTCAAGACGAGAGGGTAAATAAAGGCCTGGGAGAAACATTGTTTAACTACATTTGATTAAGATTAGATAGAAGCCTACCCACTCAACAGAGGAAGTGAGATGTTACGTAAATTCACAAGATTGGATCAAGCCAAATCCACCAGAGACAACCAGTCAAACCTCTTGCTTGGTAGCTAAACCATTAACAGTTTGAGTGAGATGTTTAGGTTAAGTAGATCAGATTGGATCAGACCACATCAACCATAGACAAGAAGTAAAGCCTCTAGCTTGGTAGCTAGATCATTTACAGTTAGAGTGAGATGTTTACGTTAAGTAGATCAGATTGGATCAGATCAGATCAACCAGAGACAAGCAGTTAAACCTCTAGCTTGGCAGCTAAACCATTAACGGTTTGAATGAGATGTTTAGGTTAAGTAGATCAGATTGGATCAGACCAGATTAACCACAGACATGCAGTAAAACCTCTAGCTTGGTAGCTAAACCATTAACGGTTTGAATGAGATGTTTAGGTTAAGTAGATCAGATTGGATCAGACCAGATCAACCAGAGATAAGCAGTTAAACCTCTAGCTTGGCAGCTAAACCATTAACGGTTTGAATGAGATGTTTAGGTTAAGTAGATCAAATTGGATCAGACCAGATTAACCACAGACATGCAGTAAAACCTCTAGCTTGGTATCTAAACCATTTACGGTTTGAGTGAGATGTTTACGATAAGTAGATCAGAATGGATCAGAATGGATCAGACCAGATCAACCACAGACATGCAGTAAAACCTCGAGCTTGAGACATGTAGTAATACATTTAAATCATCAGTGGCATACAAAGAGCAACATATCTTTGTATCACCTGATTCTGTTAACTGCTAAGTTAAACAAGGACTTACCTTCGGAGCTGAAATTTTAAGATAAACTATAATAGGTGCGAGCGATGTCTTAGCTAGTTGGGCAGGGTGGTTGATAGTGTCGCAATCTAGGACAACAAGCTGCATGGAACGGGCCAACTCAAAGATGCGCTCAATCTCTGTCTGAACCTCAGCTGAAAAAAATGAAAAGATCAGAATATTGCTAACGTTACTTTTATAACGGCAGAATTTTTCTTTCAATTTCTGGCTAGCAACAAGCAAATGTTGGGGTGGTAGAACGATTCAACAATTCTTATAATTGTAAAATCTGCATCAACCAATCAAAGAACTATGGTTTTTCTTTGTTTTAGAAGAACACAGATCCTGCCTACAGATCAACAAACAACAAACACTGACCGATAGCAGAGGCACCATGTCATAGCTTCCTTGACATATTGGAAAATGGCCATATCTGACATCACCTACATCAAATCCAAACTTTTTGTTTTTCTTTCATGCAATTATCATTCCAATACAGTATAAACTTCTGTTTGACATTGTAACATTATTCTACAAAGGTCTCCCTCCCCCCTTGGTGTGATTCTTGGAACATAAACTAACAAACAAGGAGATGATTAGAGATCTCTATAGCTTTCAAGAATCACATGAGCTTTAAGAAAGCACACACTGCATTGATCACAACCAACAGGGAACATATACACCGCATTAATTCAACAGTATCGATGTTAACCTTCATGATTTAGGAATGACTGAGAAGATTGCTACCATTTCTTGTCATATTCAAGGATTTTCAAAAAACAAAAAACAATCAGATACCTAATAACATCTGTTAAAGTTATAAATTGATACCAGATGTGCGTGCGTTTCAGCTGGATGGTTTGATATTCCTGACACGAGAGGATGGGCTGTATCCATAGACAGCCGGCCATGATGAAACATTTTAAGAGCATCTCAACCACTTTAATGATATGAACATTCAACAAGTGCCACATCGACCAAATTAAAAAATTGTGGAAGATTGCTATAGCTGAATTTTGTGGTTTCATTCTTTAAAACAAGTTTTTGTAAATTTGAAAAAGGTAATTTCTGCAGTGCCAGCAAGATATGAAAGATACTATCATTAAAAGTTGTTTATCAGGATAAAAAGTCTTGAAATATTTTGGGAAAATATTGCAGACAAAATTGTAGGTAAAACAGCAAACCTTGGTTGAGATAGTCCAATGATACCATTCTTGTGATGAGACAACACCGTGTCAATTGTCTCAACAACGACAACAGTTGAACTAGGTGGTTCTTTAACAGCTTGTAACCATTTGGTTCGTGACTGTCACACTGGTAATTTCTCCTGACAATAATACATACAAAAGGATACACAGGCAATAAGCTCACATGTTCTTGAGTCATGAGAGAAGCAGGACTTTGAAAGTACCTTGGACTGATGCCAGAAAAGATTTGAAACCATAGTAACGTTCGTTACTCACCAATATTGGATGATCGGCTTGTGGTTCGATCTTTATTATTTAGTACCGATCTCTTCGCGAGAGCTATATCAGCCGTTACCCTGGTAATGATGATTCTGAAAAAACCGAACAACGAAAATCACGAAATAAAACAAAAACACTTTATAAATATTCAATATCCACAACCCCTTAGGACTATGATGACATTTACTTCCTTTGCTCTCTACATCTCATAACAATCTGCTGTTCGAAGCAGGCGGTATATCTTCGCTCTGCAGAAAGCTCATTTCTTTACGATAGCCACACAGATAGCAAGCATGTGCAAAGAGGCTACTTGCTTTTAGGTTACACTTCACGGCAATCGAATCAACAGATTCAGCTCAGGATGGTTTTACAATTTGCAAGACTGTATATTAAAGACAAGAATATCGTACAATTCTCTTAGGATGTAAACCTCTCCTTAATTTAGCTGACCAGGATTCTAAACCAAACATTTCCCAGATAGTCGGTTGGCCTTGATTCTTGACTAAAGAACCCCAAAACAAAACTACCTTCAAGTTGGTATGCATGTACCCTCACCTTGACAGGTTATAAATGAAAAAGTATTATTCAACAATTTTGGGACAAAACAGGAAACCTCAATATTCCAAGTCCTGTGGCTTTACTAACTGACTAAATCCCATATTTAGATGGTGATTCCAAATTTAATCCTTTCTTTACTATGGTGGTGGCAGTATTCTATTAAAATCCAACAACCTGCCACTTTCTAGGCCTGTAGATCTAATCAAACTGGGATATTATCTCTACACTGTTTGACTGGCATACAGCGCACTGATCAGTCATCTGAGATCAAAAACATTTGAGGGAGACTAACCTTGCTGCTCTTATAAATATTGGCAGCTACGTTTAGATGCATTTCATCATTTGGAACTGGTATAAAAGACAAATGTTGCTTTGAATCGTTCTATGTTTTTTTTTGGGGGGGGGGTACTTACTTTCCCTCAAAGCGCCGTTTCAGGAAGTCAAACAGGGCCTTTTGCATCATATCCGTGACTTCATACCCTTTGAGAGAAGGTCCCACAATGACGACAGGTCGAATGGTTGGAACAACATCGTAAGGCGGTGTGTTATCAGATTGCTGTGACATAAGACGGATCAACTCGTTAGAAATACATCCTTGATCAAACCGATATATTCGAAATTATTTGAAAAATTTAAAACCAACCCTTCCAATATTTAATGCATCACGACATCTCTGGTAAGATTGAGATAAAAGATAAAAGATAAGAAAAAGTAAAGTGAAAATATTTCCTACCTACATATGTTTTATTATTATTACTATTATTTTTTTCAATAATTTGTAATATCACACAGCACAATACATAAAAACTGTCTTGGGAGTTTTGTTTTAAACTAATGCAATTGAACCATTTTCACTTTCAATCCAGTTACTTGATAATACCGAAGGACAAAGTATAATACAGTATAATACATGTATAATACATATATACATAATATATATACACAATATATACATAATATATATACACAATATATACATAATATATATACACAATATATATACAAAATATAGGTATAAATAATACATAGTATAATACATAGTATAATACATAGTATAATACATGTATATATATATATAATATATCTACACAATATACATACATAATATATATGCATAATACATAATATATATACACAATATATACATAATATGTATACACAATATGTATACACAATATATAGGTACATAATACATATACATAATATAATACATGTATGACATAGTATGATACAGTTGTGCATAATCTTCAAAGGGTTCTTGTTTCCACATTGTAATAAATTTAACCAAGGAAGAATATGAACTATTAAAAACATAATATCATTATTAACAAAATGCACTTGTCTAATTACAATTCTTTGTCATGAAAAAATTGATCTTTTGAAGTAGTGATAAATGGACATCTGTATTGCCACCAAAATATGCTAGAAAGTCAGAAAATGGTCACCCATACGCAAACATTTTACTGCCAAAATTTGAAAGTATTTTACATATCCTACACATATATTTTAACTGTTCCAGTTTTAATACTCCTCAAAATGGCTGGAGGATCAGATCCCCTTCGAAGAAATTTGCAAAAATTTCCTTTCAAATTTTTAGCATGTTAACATTCTGAAGCCAATACAGATGACCTTTTAAAGTTAAAGACAATCAAACGTTCATTTCTCCTTTGTAGATGTTATTATAGTGTTCCAACAATCTGAACAAGAATTTTAAAAAAAAAAAACAAAAAAAAAAATCAAAAAAATGGTAAAAAATCTTAAAAGCAATAGCTTAATCAAGAGAGTCTGACATGCATTTCGTGACCACCCTTATGGAATTACTCTTAACATGCGTAATTGCGAAAGACATGAAAAAACAAAAACAGTTTGGAGATAAAAACTGTTGCCAAGGTGATTAGCGAGTTATGCATCTACCCAAGCATAAAATGTTCTAAGGGCTGACCTTTACCAAAAACAGCCTCTCTGAAATTAAAGACAAAAATAAGACCCCGTGGCATTTCCAAATCTGCTTGCATTGTTCTGTCTTTTTGATATTAAAATGACTGTAACAGCCGTCATTTGACGAAATCTGTTCCGAGCTTGCTTAAAAGGTCTCGGCGCTCCAACATCTATCGACGTTAATATGTAACCGAGTAAACAGAAAAACACAAGCAAACATAAACATCGTTTGGGTAGTGATTCATCGGGTTAAGAGGATGCTTAAATTACAACCCAGCCTAAGCATTTAATAGCCGAGAAATAGAAGTTGCTGTTTATCTTGTTTCATAGAGAAATGAATCGGGAATATTCATCCATAAAATGTCCATGTAAATTGTTATAGTCTTACCTCATTTTTGTGCACTTTTATGATTTTTTAAATTTTTTTTTGCTTTTTCTGTGGTTTTTCAAATTGTGAAATATTGCACAAATTATCAAAAAGAGTTTAAAATGATGCTGGGAATTGCAGCTTGCACACATAGAATCTACTAATTTTTACGATAATATATAAGATTTTTCCCAAATTTAGATCAGTTAACGAGGCAAAGCCAAAATTTGTCTACTTTCAATGACTGCAGAGTAAATGATATTCTCAACTTGTCCTTTACCGCTCAATGGACAGAACTATGATACTGAATGCCACTAAGTGCATCCTTCCCGACCCCAACCACCATTCCCGACCCCAGCCATCCTCCCCACCCCACCCCAACCACATTCCCCACACCCACCATTCCCACCACCCCATTCCCACATCCCACCCACATCCCACCCACCATCCCCACACCAACCGCCATCCCCACCTCAAACGCCATCCCCACCCCATCCGCCATCTCCACCCCAACCACCATCCCCACCCTAACCCACCATTCCTATAAAGTTTCATGAAGTTCTGTTTTTACCTTTTTGAAGAATGGTTTCCTCTTTTCTTTTCCTGTTCCTTGCATCGGCAGTGACCCACTTTTCGTTCTCCGTAGCGATTCAGAATCCTCATCTAGGCCATTTTGATCACCGTCAACTCCTGGAAGATTAAAAGAGAGCATTCACGATGTAAGTTGCTGTTAAAATTTCATTTTCAAAATAGTTTACAGAGGTATGGAATGTAAAAGTTCCAGACTTTGTACACCTCCTTCGGACTTGGAGGTGACTCCTCTCTGTGTCCCAGCTACTAATTTCAAACAGAAATATCCCGTAAATTTAAATTTGACAGAAACAGCTGAAATGTTACCAAACCTCACAATAAAAGATTTCCAATAATGAAAACTATGACTCCTTCCTTCATTTTGCTTGTCGCCAAACGAACATGATTAAACAAGTACATGATGAATGTACAGAACCTTTGTAGCCCAGATATTTTTGATAAAACGCGATATCGATATGCAACATCTTTCACTATATATTTGAATTAAGTGAAAAGTTTTTGAAATGAAAAGTACCTATATGAATTATGATGTCTTGAGTAAACCAGAACTTGGAAGCCAAGCCCGGACCAACTGTCACACCTCAACCACAACATTGATCACAGTTTGAGCTTTATAGTACGGTGTGGGGGGGGGGAGGAAGGGGGGAGGTGCAATTAGGGAAAGCCAGAATTCTTATCCACTTGTTAATGAAATAGTTGGACATATTTCCCAGAAATAGGATTATAAAACCCACGATGAAGGCTCTCTTATATCTCAATTTTAAAGGTCTTGATATTACTAAATTATGATCTTACTCAACCACACAACTACAGACTCACCCGCAACACCCCCCTCCGTAAATACTGTGTGGTTTTAAAATCCCTTGAGGTTGTTCTACAAACAGAAGTATTACCCCAATAGGGTAACACCTTCCATGCACGGTTCACTGGTATGCAGACACCATGCTACTACTGTTCACACAGTGTTAATACATACAGAATACACACAATACAATTAACAATTTTTTTTCTCTCTTTTTTTTCACTTTCCATAGTGACACACGGTCCTATGCTTCTGAGCAGCCTATATGCTGCATTGCATTCCTGAGCCATCAAAATGGCTGATATCAAAGTACCTGCATAAAATTATAACAGCTACCAGGGACCAATTTAAAATAGTCAACATTTGTTACTGCATAGGTAGGTGTACATGGGCACATGTACTAATATACACCAGTGTGATTATCACTGAATTGTGTACATGCACTATCATCAAATATGCCATGGTGTGTACAGTATATGTATGGGTAGCAAAAATGAATAGAATCTGAAAATTTGTTTGTTAAATTGTTTTTGGCCATATCATACAGTAGATATTCTGTGATGAACAAAGTGGCCAAAAAAAAAACCAGTCTATAATGACAGGTACCAAATCTTCACAACCCCCCCCTCCCCCATGTACCCTGGCAGGGTAGAAATCAACATGTTTATGGTCCTGTTAATGATCCTGGCAACGAATGCAAATATGTGGAAAATTTGCATTGTTATGTACCTACAGACTAGTGTCATACTGGAAACTTATGCTGAATGTTGAGCACATTGCATTTCAAAAAAAAAATGTTTGTTGTACACTTTTGGTTTTTGCTAAAGCCACACATGAATGAAAACGATCATCATTTTTAATTTTCATTTAATCCGGTGACCTACAGTAGTTAACTGTGTTAGTTTGCACATATTGTAGACTTCACTATATATGTAATGATGGTAATTAATGGATCAATCGAATACAATTGTGGTACTCAACTACAGTACTCAGTCTTCCAATACCTCTATATTAATTACTGCTTTAATGTGAGTTTTTTGTTTATTATTCAACCATTACTCTGTATCTTAATTTCCATATCGTTATGTCGCCCTCTAGACTACCACAATTATTATTTTCTAGATTGAACAATGAGTTGCTACTGGAAGACTTTGTGGAAGGCCGAAACTAATTTCGGCATTCTACACGTATTATCACATGATTACTCTGTGACCATGATATTTATCTAGCTGGCATTCCCTCGCTGACATGCCTCACACATCTACAGAAACCCAGACGGCCAGCTTTCTTCTAGCGGGTTCTGTTTAATTATCTATGCATTCTCTACAAGCCAAGATATCAATAGAGCACCTCCTGCTAATTAACTATTTATCAACTTTCTTGTTAAAGAATTCTGCATGATTAACAAGAGATTATTATAGCTAGACGGAGAGAAAAAAAAACCTCATCTCGTCAAGAAAGCTAGAAACAAAGAAAACAATAGGATGCAGAAAGGAAAAGGAAATAACTTAAAAATAATTGATGATTACTTGACAGGTTAACATATAAATATGAAATATGTACAAGTATTATACATGTCTGAAATAAGTAATAAATAATAAATTATCAATACTAATTAAAAATAATAATAATAATAATAGTAATAATTAATAAAACAATAAAGAAATAAAAAAACCTTGAACCCTTTATGTAAAATTTTACATTGTCAATTTTGTGTACAAAATTATACCTCGGTCTTTATACCAATGTACTGTACAGGATTGGGGAACAAAATATCTACTTTTTGAAATATCCAGCAATGACAGCAGGCAAGGCATTAATTAACCAGGTCATTGTATAGCACGCACACTATGACATGCACGGTAGCACCTACAATACAGCAGAACTAATCTACAAGGCTATTCTGCACGTTAGTAAGCCATTACAAAAATCAACCGAGTTGATTAGGCTGAGGTTGAAGAATTTTATAAACAGAGTCACTCTACCACAATTATTGCCTCTGTGTTAATTGCAACGTAGTCGAGGAATAATGTATATCCGCAGTATCTGGAAATCCAATCCAGTGGGTTATTGACTATTTAATTATTAAAACTGCATGATCATTATATCCAACAACAACAAAATTAGTAACACAGGCCTACATTGCATCAAAACAATCGTACAAGATTTTAAGACAATACCATTTATACATCAACGGAGGTTGGTGCACAGAGCGGGTAGCGATTGAAAAAGGGAATAGATTATTATTTATACCATATATGTCTGCATGACCAGTAATTCACCCCCTGGCCCCAGTGCTGCATACCCCTGACCAACCCCCCCCACCACCCCCTCCCCATCCTCTCATCTGGTCTGGCAGTGTGGGAGCAGAATACTATACCAGATCGCACATTATCACTGGTCTTCTTCTTTCCACTTGAATCCATCTTAATTAAACTTTTTGACAATTTGACAATTTTAATTTATTTTGTTCACCAAGTTCATTCTAAATCAATCTCAACTAGTTTTAAGTTCCTTTTCTCTGCTGCCAAATTGATGACTTCAAATGAACACAATGACCTAAAGGTTAACCAGAATAGTCTTGTAATAATACTCTGAGAGTGGATCAAATTAAATCAATGACAATTAAGATGCAATTGCGTTCAACCGGTAAATACGTCAAACAGGGGAAGGGAGATACGGAAACCAAATATTGTCCATGCGCTCGGGAATTCTTGGAAGTGATCAACTGGTTACGATCATCACGACGTCATAAATTGGATTTCTGATATCCCACGCTGGAGGGGGGGGGGAGGGTGGTCCTGTTTACATGTTTGGTAAACAAGATTGCTGCAAAGCTACATAGGATGATAGCCCTACATAATGATCAGTTATAGTGCTCCAATATCAAAAACATGATGATACTGTATAAACATATATACAAGAGGCTAAGACATTTCATGATTCGAAAGAATCATGGGGAGTTTTTTGTTTCTATACTGGAAAAGTCAAACTTAGCTATCTATAAAATGGATGGTACAAGATATTGTGTATATATAGCTCAGGCAAATCACACAGTTATGTACATATAGGAAGATGAGTGGAAGACTAATTGTAGGGAGAGCCAATTAAACAGCCAATTGATGCAATAGTAATTAGGTACCACATCAAGAGTAAGAAGCTGAGGGGGGCTGCAGCCTCCTGCAGCAATGCTGCATTGGACGTAATCTTTCATATTCCAGTTTCACACAGCTGAACAGAAATTTCTTTTTTACATGGAACCTTACTTAGAAATGTGTGCATGCCCTAGAAAGACATGTTTACTTAACTTTGTGTATACTATACATTACTTCACATACAGTATGCAACATACAGTATTATGTTGGCATATAGGAGGTATAATTACTTATTCAATTGACATTTGACAAAAAAAGCTAAAACTGGCTTTTTAAATCTAGAAATCAACTCGACTAGTTTGCAATTTTTTAACCTTTTTGACAGCAATTTTTCAGGGTAAGTTAATTCTTTCTGTGAAGTGGAATATTTTGTAGATAAAAAACTAGTGATAGAAATTGTTGAGAAATTGCTCCTGGGCATCCATTTGCTAATTTCAATCGGTCCCCGGGGTGACCCAGTTCGTTACGGAGAGAGCAGTGGGAAGCCAGGGAAAGGGTGGGTTTCAGGCATGAGTAACATACTAACATACTGCAAACTTGCAGCAAAACTGAAACTATTTCATGACAAGTTATGAAACGTATGAATTACAGACTTATTTATAAGATTTAGGAGTCTTGAAGAGCAAGAGAATATTTAGAAGATGACGTCTAACTCTAAAAACAAGATTCATGTAATTTGATGAAGCTTTGTCTTTGCTATATAGCTTTCTTATTCTACAATCTCTTCCAATAAAAGCCTTCAAATATTATTTTTTAATTTAATAAATAACAATCACTGTTGTTTAAGTAGGCCAACTAATTGTCTGGACTTGTTCTTATTGCTTTACTTTAATTAACCCATCTGCTCGATAGTGAATCAGAGGAAAACAAAAACCCTGGAATAAACTGAGCCGGGTAAAACGATCTACTTTTACGAGCTGTATACGACATCGCGAGAGGTAAATGTCGCAGCTGTCAAAACAAAGAGTTAATGTTTGAAACTAAAACCTCTGAATCAAATAATAACATTCATGATTATGTTCACGTCCTCATACTTCGTCCTATTCCTCGGCTTCAAACTTACTTAATTGATATTTATTGATTTGAACCAGATTTCTTTCCTTTTTACTCTCAATATCTCTTTCGCTTTTTTCTTATCGCTAGATGCAGCGAGTAGTCTTAGAAAACAATGAAACCGCCTTCCCATCTGATACAGTCTCCGGTATGTATCCCATAAATTTGTCAAGGAGACTGGATTTTAATTTACTTATAATTTAATTCATATTACAGCAGAAATTGATTTTCCAGTAATATTCTGCTCTCATGGAATATACATATATATACTTCCACAGAGACTATATGTCAGAGAACTGTGCGGGAGGTGTACATTACATCTAATACAACAATACTTGACCTCCATGCAGTTAACCCATCACACTCTTTACACATATTAATGTATCCTATTACACAAACAAATACATATTAATGTATCCTTGACAAAAACAAATACATATTAATTTATCCTAATACACAGACAAATACATATTAATGTATCCTATTACACAAACAAATTTTATTAATTTTTCCTATTACACAAATACATAAATTAATTAATCCTGAAACACAAACAAATACATAATTTGTATTAATTATCATTTAATTGTGCACGTCTTCTACAAGAAAAGAATTAGATTCAGGATTTTTGGTTACTTTTAAATGTTGTATTACTGTATCTCAAAAGGATGATTTCCTGAAGGAAAATTTCATTGTTTTCGTTTTGTTTACTGACTGTCAATGTTAAAATACTGCAAACTCTCATCTGGACTTGCTAACCTATTAACCTCTGGCTGCTGTACATTTATCATTTCACTCTCAATAGAATGATCTAGTTTGACAACAACAGTATGCCAATCTTGTAGTGATTCTTGAAACATAACTCTGACTCGAGAATTTTTAGTTAAGAGCAGTATTTTAACATCAAAACATCAGTTTTGGTTCCTGCTTGATACTAAAAATCCAATGAAGGTATAGTTAATACAGTATTTAAAAGTTTGAGTGCCTCAAATATCGATACTGGCAGGATCTTCTCCCATCTATAGGTTAACTGAAACAAATACAGACTACGGAAACATTTAATAGAGACAGATGGACAGACGGTGGTGGTTGAGCTAAATTGAACTCAGAAAGAGCAAAAGCAGTGAAATCATAGGGAGAGGGCGATGAAACTACACAAAAGTGTAGTTTGTTCAATTGTGAAGAAACTCATTTCATTTCAAATAACTTACAGAGGTAGCCCCAAGGCTAAACACTCTTTCACAAGTGTATGGGTCTGATAGGATGAAACATTACAAAGGAATTTCTTCCCTCAGAATGTCTGTGAACACACACTTTGAAGGGAACCTGCCATGTACTGAATGTTCTCAAACACCTGAAGTCGCATCTGGGCAGCCTGTACTAACCACTCCAAAATCGTAGCACTGGAGGCTTCCAAGTGTGGGGATCTCCCAGGAGGACAAAACAGCCTAAATTTCTTCTGATAAAAGTAGAATGTTGTGAGGTATGGTTTGTGACACTATTTTTAAAATTAAAAAAAAAAAATACGGTTGACTGCTCAAGTTTGAAATGAGCATCTCACATTTATTGGTTCAAATGCAGTTTGGGCCCTCTCTAGGTGCCAGTCAGAGGCTTCAGGGATCAGGAGAATGGAATCGGATCAGGAGCGGGGAATTGGACATCACAGATTGTCCTCTTTAAACGATGAAGAGTGAACTTAAATTCTGGGTAGAAAGACAAGTGCTGTTTTATTAATAGTTGGGACTTCCATTCTCTATAGCCGAGGTGAAGAAGCATTGCTGTTCATACAAAGAGACCAGTGCATCATATAGGTACTTAACCACAAAGGACAGCAAGGATGGTTGGTCCACCTTTAATTCTTTATAGTAGACACTTGTTGACTCTCCTTCAATGAGGACATGAATGGTAGGGAACATATGAAACTGCCAGAGGTACTATAGAGTGTGGTGGACCCTGTACTGTGGTGTACCATTAATGGTACTGAACTGCAGTGGTTGTATTACTGGCATATGACATATACAGGGCAGTTTGAAGATCCCACGTTTGAGATGACGGATGTTGCCCTGCTTCGAGATGGGTGATGATGTATACCATAAACAAACTTTCTTCTGGGTGACCGTGTTTCAGATGAACCCTTGAGTGTCTCATGATTGGAAACCCATGATAGAAGCATCAGCGAATTAATACGGCTGTTCTTTAAAGGCATTGAAGACTCGCCCCAAACCGCGTGCCGCGCTCTGACAAAGTTAACTTTCCGTTGCTTGCAAATGACGTTTTCTTCTTCTCACTACAAAATGCAGACAGTAATGAAACGTGATACCTTGTTATCTTTTATTTTGACTTGAGATGTCCACGCTTCTATGTACACTATGTTGTGGGTATTGACCGTAGCTTTATGTATTGACTGTACACTAGTGTCTAATTACCCACGGTAGCAAGCTGTGTGTGTATTTTCTGGGATCGATGGTGGTGTCTAATACTTCTGTTACACCTTGTTCGAAACTAGGTCAGATTACCGGCATGAGACGTTTCTTTGTGCGCGAGTCTTCACACCCTTTAATACCCCAATTTGCAACCCGAAGAGTATTGTTAGGCGACTCCAGATTCTAAGGATGTTACTGCAGAGTAATCTACAGAGTTCTGATGCTCCTTTTTCTGGCCTACTAGGATTTGAAAAGCCATATAAATGGTCACATTTGCTTTAAGGAAAAGCAAGCAATGAAACGAGATACCTGTGTCCACTAAGATCTGTTTGCCAAAAAGGCTCTACGTAACTGCTGCTCAAGCTTGTAATCAGGTTTTTTTTTTTTTTTTGAGGTTATCCGTACCTCCTGAAGAAATAAATGTGGACAAATTTAACTCTCCTTCTACACGCCTGATCTAAATTGATGAACATTGCAAAGCTTCCAAGCAACAAAGTAACTCGATAAACTGGGACACGAGGAGAATTCACCTCAGAAATCCAGCTACGGGAGTGAAGCCTTGACGTCCCAGAGGATGTTCTCAAACCTACAACAAGCCTTGAGAACTGTAAGTTGCAGTAACTGTAAAAGACATTCCATTGCTTGATGCAAGATTAAGGAAGCAGGAACTTGCTATTTGTTGTCTGTGGTGAATGTTGAGTTGAGCGGAAAAGGTTCTTCTTCAAACCCTGTTATCGGTAGATAACAGAAAATTGATCCCAATCTAATAAGATCATTTGTCTGGGAGGAGAGATAAATTTGGGGGAGGAGAGATAAATCTTTGATAAACTGGGACGATTTAATGAGCCTGCTCTTCCTCACAGCTGCAGACTCATTTGCCGAGTAAAGGAAGATATTACTGTACAAAACACAAGCAAAATCACAATAAAAGAATCACTATAGGGTAAAAGAGTGGTTACCTTTTCTCGGACACCATCTAAGATGGTGAGTGAGAGGAGGTACAGTATACAAAATATGCAAACTATATCACAGGATACCAGAATTGCTGTAGAGCAACTGATTGTACACCTTCGTTGTTCACCCTCTACAGTGAGAATACAACAAACAAAGAATTGTTGTGGAGCCAATATTTCAGCTACACTACACGTCTCCAATATCCCAATATTTAGCTGAAGATGAGATCAAAGGAGAAAGTTTTACATCTCTAACCAATTGATCCCGACTTGGAAGACAGTTTAGGACCTTCTGTGATTTCCAAGAAAACTGAATCCAGTAAACTACATGAGGAATAACCGCACAGAATGTCTTGGCATTCTCTGAATCGGCTGGGATTCCATGAAACCAATAAACTTTAAATTGTAAATGTGATTAACTCAGGACTGTAGTCCCTTTATAGCGACCACTCATTTTTGTAGAAAGCTTTGTAATGGTTTGGGTGCTGAGATGGCATCAGTCAGGTAATCTTGCAGCCATCTTCAATACTGTGGGTATGCATGATGAGAAATGAATAGGTATACCATCTGGTGTGAAAAGCCAGGGCTGCATCCCAACCACTTGGGACAGCAGATGCAGAAACATGTGCAGATCAGAATCTGTTTCTGGAGCAAGTAGAACAACTTGGAATAACCTTTGAAAGAACAATACCAGTCTGTGACCTGTGAAATATATACTAGCATGTGACATTCAGTTGGGGGAGGGGTAGGGGAGAGAGGTAGGGGTTATATATAGTGATTAGCTGTATATACTGTATATCCAGCATCCAGGGTTGTGTGCTTGTGTGGCAGGGATTGGTGACACAGGAGTGCATTAGCACAACACAGGTAGTCCAAGCTATAGCCTCTTTGTATATAGTATTGTGGTATTGGTTCAGTGAGCTACTACAGTAAAGTTTAACTAAGAGTAAAGGGTTTATAAATGTTGTGTAGAAGGTTGATGTTGTTTGAAGTAGAGGGAAGATTATATTAAAGTTAGCTGATCACAGGATTACTCCACAGTGTGTACAGTTGTATTTGTTATGTCTTTACAACTGTTGCCTCCTTCTATAGTAAGCCTTGTTCTTACTTTACTCAAAAAACTCACCCTGGGATATTATTGTACATGATGTCAAACTCCATAGACCACCAGGTATGATTATCCCAATGTTCTAAAGTTACAGAACTCCAGCCTAGGTTATTTTTTAACAATAGGCTATCAAGTAGCCTATATTACAATAGTAATGTACCATGTGGCCTAAGATGCATGGATACATTTAAAAAAAAAACATATTTGTCCAAACAGAATGAATTTACTTTTGATAATTTTCAAATAATACAAGCAAAGTTTGATTATGTTCTCCAAAGTGTTGGTTATTATAACGTAGATACAGATGCCATATATTTTGTTCCTTACGTCGGTGAATTTCTAACCACCACCTTAAACAAACAAGCACAGGAAATATAGTTTACAAACAGTAGGTACAACCTAAAGAAGACTCCCAGGATCAAAGAACCAGCAAAAAGTAGATTTATAGCTTCCCATTTGACTTACTTTGTTTTTCTATCACTGTCCGCACTCAGCAGCCATACAACCAATGACATTTAGGAGAAATTCTGATACACAACACCACCCCTACCTATATACACACAATCTTATAATGTCAACACTGTATATATATATATATGCAAAAACAAGAGGAATGACATTTTCCAACAGGCCTGACGCATCATATATCAGCTGATTCTCCTTGTTCGACCCCCTCAACGTCAGCCTCGACGCGGATCAACGCTGCAACACACACAGCAGCCTAAATGAAATATTCATGGGAGGAACAGTTTTTATCGTCTTTGTGTAACATAGCGGGAACCTGTTGTGAAGGGAACGCTGTTAACAGTGGATTATTAACTCAGCCGGTGTTAATCCGGCTTGTGTAATCTTTACATAATTGTATGTGGGTTTTTATGTAATACTAGAAAATTAGAAATAGCAACTACTAACTTTTAGACTATAACAAATCCTCTTTTTTTTTTCAATCTATAATAATTGTCCAAACACATTGAAACCAGCTTGTGTAAGGTTTACATAATTGTATATGGGTTTTTATGTAATACTGGAAAAATTAGAAATAGCAACTACTAACTTTTAGAGTATAACAAAGCATTTTTTTCAGTCTATAATAATTGTCCAAACACATTGAAACCACACTCTTTCTAAGAAACATTTAATATTATCATATAAATGAAAGATCAAGATGGCTTAACTGAGAAGGATGGGTCGGGGGGGGGAGGAAGAAGGATGATGGCTGAATGGGAGGGAATTAAGGCCTGTTTTTTGTGGAGGGAATGCTGTCATATGCTACCAGGATCTGAAACCTTTTTACCTTCTCTCTTTTATTTATTTTTTTTCCTTCATATTTTCAAGGTAGAATGTTAACTCACTTCACAAAGCTAAAACCAATACCACTACTATTGGGTCATGCCATGAGAGGTTCAATATGATGTCGTTTTTTAAGTCGGCACTTGCAAACCAATCGTCCATTACAGAAAATTAACATTGTAATCATTTAAGTAAAACAACACAAAATTGAAGCACATATATGGCTCGATGATGTCATAATTCGACTTGATCAAGTCTTTGGCCTTGTGTACGTGTGAAGGAAAATTAAATCTGTGATACCTCCCAAATAATATAGATTTCTTAATCTGTTTATGAAAGATGTTCGTGACACTTATCTTTGTCACATAGATCAATGATCATGGTAAGGTTTGTGAGTCTCCGTTAACAACATTAATGAACAAGTTTGATCAAAAATGTTCAAAGGCGGATGAAGTAGACTTTTGTCCTATAAAAATTGGGTCTTTGGTATTAAAACTGTTCATATGTCAAGTCTCAAATTATTCTATACTTTTTTCTTTTTTCTTCCTCCTTTCATTTTAAAAATGCAATATTTCTCTCATATTTATATCCTTATTGTTTTTTGAAATTGAATGCTACAACATCAAAGACATCTCCGTGTTCACACACGAATTTAATTAAAGGAAGCCAAAAAGTCTATGAAACTATGCAGATCTTATTAGGGACCTACAGCGAGCCTTCAATACAGGCTCTAGGCAATATAGCAGTGGTACGTAATAACATCATGAACTGACTATAGAATAACCAATGAACTCTACTCTGCTTGTCACAAGAAGCCTTGAAGAAGGTGATAAGAAATAAAAAATAAAATAAAAAAAAAAGTAATAATGTCATGCCATTAGCACAGCTAACAGTACATGGTCGGAATTACATAAAACACGAACATATATATATTTAAAAAAAAAAAAAATGGAGCTTGCATGACTGGAAGCAACATAGCGTGACAAGCAAATTAAATTTGTTCTTTGAAAAAAGGTACATCATTTTTGAATTATCTGACAGACTGTTCACTGAAAAAATTGTTTTAGTAATAAACTAATTACATAAATGTTCTATAAAGAAAACTGCCAAAATAAATCACAATAATTTTGTTTCTTATATTTTTTATTAATAGAGAAGCCATTTCTTGTATGTGTAGTTTACTATTACATCAATGCACA
>JAIPMN010001563.1:0-28129 GCA_020650975.1 Apostichopus californicus | reverse complement strand
AAGGGACCCCCCCTTAACGCATACCCCTCCACAGGGTGTGATATGTTAACCGTCTCAGTGGTAGCCAGTGGGAGCTTTGATAGAAGGAAGCATCCATCAATGATATATGTAATGAAGGGACCCCCCCTTAACGCATACCCCTCCACAGGGTGTGATATGTTAACCGTCTCAGTGGTAGCCAGTGGGAGCTTTGATAGTAGGAAGCATCCATCAATGATATATGTAATTAAGGGACCCCCCCTTAACGCATACCCCTCCACAGGGTGTGATATGTTAACCGTCTCAGTGGTAGCCAGTGGGAGCTCTGATAGTAGAAAGCATCCACCAATGATATGTGTAATGAAGGGACCCTCCTTAATGCACACCCCTCCACAGGGTGTGATATGTTAACCGTCTCAGTGGTAGCCAGTGGGAGCTCTGATAGTAGAAAGCATCCACCAATGATATGTGTAATGAAGGGACCCTCCTTAATGCACACCCCTCCACAGGGTGTGATATGTTAGCCTTCTCAGTGGTAGCCAGTGGGAGCTTTAATAGAAGGAAGCATTCATCTATTAGCATTGATAGGAAGAGGAAGTAACCATTTTGATCCAATCACAGCGGACATTACAAGCTTGACTTTAATTACTGATTCTGACTTCCTGAATGACGAGAAACTTCCCACTCATGAGACGTTTATTGCCTTACATATGTCACCGTGTGGAACTTATCTGGCATTGTTAAGGCCATGTTGACATTGGTATACATATGTGAGCTGTCAATCTTTAAATGCTATCCCATTGAGGAGCATAATCAATGTCTCTTTTTTTTTCATTGTCATTGGGTGCCACGGTCTGTTAGACCTCATCAAGTACTTGTCATTTGAAATCATATTTAGTCTTGGAGGATATATTAAGTCAAATTTGGACTTTAGTCTCATCAAGTTGAAGGAACACACATCGGTGTAATTGTGTCAGTAGGTTACATTATTCGGTACACGGTATGCATCAATCAATCTCCACGGAATTACCGCTAATGCCCGACAGCGGACTTTCTAAACTGGCAATTTTTACGGGATACTTAAAGGATTTACACTTTGTCTGCGATATTCTTCTCAAAGTGTGTAGTAGTTTTTCTTCATTCTGTCCAAAAGTGTGTTTATGTTCGAGTGGATGAAAAGAGATAGCCCCGAAGAAACTACGATTAATTTGAAGAACAGTGGATTTATTTTAAGCTGGATTCGGTCTGATTGTAAATTCATTTGATTGGTTTCTTCTTCTTCTTCTTTTTTTGCTTGTTTGTTGGAAAAATACAAAACAAAAATGAAGAACTTGATTTGAAAGACAGTGATTGGTTCCTGAGGAAGTAGGATAAGGATCTACTATGTTTGTTCAGACTTTTTTGAAGCGGCATAGTCAGTATGACCGGGATAGTCTTGTCACTGACGAGGTAGGATTCTTATTAAAAAATTATCTCTCTTCCATTAAAGTTTTTCACTTGAAAAACTTAAAATGACAAATTTGTGGGCTAATAGTAAAGAATATTAGCAAAACTTATCTGTTAGATAAGAAACTATGATAAAACCTGGTATTTATGGTTTTTTTTGTTTGGGGGGGGGGGAGGAGAAGTGCATCAGTAGGTCAATGCTAGCACATGTGTGTGATAACACATGGAATATATAGACAACTGTTATTACATAGATTAAACGGTTACTGTACGTCAATTTGATGTTAAAACAACAAGCTGTACGAGGAAATGACGTCAGCCAGGTCGGATTTATGGACGGAAGTTCTCGTAACAGATATCAACAGCTCTGCTACAGGTGTTTCAAAGAAATACAACTTCCTGGCATTAGAAGAAGTGCTGGACTTCAAGCTGAAGTACTGTACCAACCTATTTTAACGATGTACTTTGTACAGTATTAAGGCTTGACATCCGGTAACATGCGGTTTTAGGCACTATTAGGAATCCTGTCATTGTAGTTTGTCAAGAGATTTTGGCTGTTGGTTCAACTTGGTTGGTTTAATCCCTTGTAAGGGAAATCTTAGGCAAGACTGGAATATCAAAGAAAAAAAATGGAGGGAAAAAATGTATGGAAATAAGAGTTTGCTATTTTGCTTTATGCAGGCCTGCTGTACATAAAGTAGGGCATGAAGGCAAGACCATTACTATGTTATAGTAATAGGGGTGGTCAGGTTTAAGTCATCGGTGTATTAGATGGGCATTTGGTCATCATTTTAAGGGCCTAAGGGTCATCATTTTAAGGGCAAAAGGTCAGTTCTATGTCCAAATCAGTTTAGTGAAGCTGAAGGCCAGACCATACACTATTATATATTTTATTTTTTTTTTTTTTTTTTTTTTCTGAAAGATGTACCAATAATCCATTAGTTGCTAGATACTTCTTTGGAGAAATATGCCTCAAATTTGACAGAGCAGTTACAATTAACTAAACTAAAAAAGAAAGATACGGGCTTGATACAGTATCAGTTTGATGTCTTTCAAGTTTATTACACTATATTAATTTTATATAATTTATCTTTCCTTTCATGCATGAATAATCAGGTGAATAGGTCTTCTTCTTCTTCTTTTTTTTTCTATAATATATGATTAATTCTCTCAGATTTGCCTTATACTCTCGATTACTTTATAACAGGGGAGAGTAAACTCAGTCCAGACATCGTCTTTCAATAAGGAGGTATAGATGACCTTGATTAATCTTAATCCTTAATTGTCTTAATCCTTGTCGTTAATCCTGAATGTAGACTTACAGCTTCCCTTGCGGTGTTGATTTTTTTCATTTGCTTCTTCCTGGCTTGGTAGTTTACCTTTAAAATCGATGCATGTAAATTATGGTATGAATATCTCCCTATGGCTGTGATAAAGATAACATTTTAGTAGAGAGGAATGGGTACTTTTGAGAAACAATTTACTGGAAAAGGAGAACTCTCTTGCTACAATCTTGTTTCCATGAAACTTCTGTCAAATTTCTTTTATTGCACATGTCGGCCAACGGTGGAGTCACTTACGGATCTGTTTCGTTCTGATTTTATATTAGAAAATGTCCGCAGCTCTTTCTGTATCTGTGCCCGACCGCAGCAGCTTCAATGCTTTGTCAAGTTACGTATTTCTGGTGGTCTATGCTTTAAGATTTTGTCTGGTTTGTAATTGATATCAAATAAAGCAAAGATGTGGATGCTGGTGGTGTAGATGTGTGAACAATTAAAAACCCTGTTCCCTGCTACTTTGCTCTGTCAATGTTGCTTGCTGTTCAAATGCATGCTATTGATACCTTTGGAGGAGGGTTGACTCTGATGACATGCATAGGTTGGGAAATCCTACCATCAAAAATATGTAGTAAATAATATGTTAGGAAAAGATGTAATGTTATAGTATGTAAGATAAAAAATATGTTGAATAAAAAATATTAAAGATAAAATATGTGAGATGTCGGATAAAAAGATATGTAAGATAAAACTATGTAAGAAAAAATGTAACATTAAAATATACATATATCTCAATATATATATATATCTCAAAATATATATCGTATAAATATATCTCAAAAAGAATTCAGTTCACTGGATGAATTCTTCTGTTGTAAGACCCTTTAAGCAAACTTCAAATTTTTGGTTTTATCTTTCTTGTTTTGCATATGAGTTTTAAGCTGTTATAGAACTGTACTGAAAATTTTCATAAATTACTCAACTATGTTATCTACGGAGTACTACAGAGAGTATGTAATTCCAAACTCCAGTTTGACAGCAAGTAGCACTACTCTATACAAAGATACACAGTGATCAATGGTTATGTTGCAATCTTTAGTGTATGTGGAAGTAAAGAACACTTGTTTACCAAAAAAGCTATCCCCAAAAATAATTCCTTTATTTTTTGACATTTGCTCCATTTATTCTGTCATTTTGGACTCTCCTATTTTACTTCCACTTTGTGAATAACTTTCAGCAAAAGAGAAAAAGAGAAAGTCAAAATGAGCAATATACACAAATTAATATAAATGTTTATTTTTTTATTTAGCTGCCTGAAAGAATCTTTTGATAAATTGTTAAATATTGCCACATTTGATACTCTTTGGGGTATCAAGTGCAATTGAGGTGTGGGCAGAGTCTATTTAACAAGAGCAACGTTATATTAATGACTTCATCAAGTTCTACATGCCGATGACGGGCCACAGGCAGATCAAGGATTTAAAAGGAGAGGGTGTGGTCCTGGGGACATTAAAACCAACTTCCTTATAGAATCTCTGGAGTCCTCCTGCCCTCACCCTCCCCCCCAAAAAAATAATCTTCATGAAAATGGTGACCTCTCAGCCATATGTAGGCTACAAATTGGGTCTATAATTAGATCGTGCAAAGTTCTGCTAATATAACTACTTTAAATTTCTGTGGGTGTGCGGGGGGTCAGGGTTGAAAAGAGGGTGTATCACCCCCTCCCCACCATGGTGACTGGTGACCAAGATAAGAAGATGCATGAAATTGATCCATCTAATTGCCTCCTGGTTCATGAGTTGATTCTCTATTGATGACATGGTATAACCCCCCCCCCTCCATTGCTCTGGATAAACTGAAGGGTTGTACTAGGCCTAAAGCTGATGTTATATTCAGGCAACCTTACACATCTCTCCTATATTTTACATGTTAGTTCCAAGGATACAACCAGAAGAAATTCGTAAAAATGTATTAATACTCTTTTCATCCTCCGAGGTGGTATAAGAACCACATTACAGAAAAATTACAACAAAAGGAAATTTTTTATATTTTTGATTAATAAAATAGTTTTGGTCTCAAACCCTGTTCCAAACAAAAATAAATAATACTACTAATATTTAACACAAAGCTTTTAATATGTTTGAATATTAGTGTACCATATGCCCATATCTCATGTAAGGTTTCAAATTCGTTGGGAACCAGTTTTGCTACCATACCTCAACACAGCCTGCCCATTAGTTGTAAATGGATTTTGAGGCTAAGCTAACATGTGATAATGTCTATGTAATTGCCTCCCACTCATCACCTGGCATCATTATCTCAGCTTAAACAAGTGATGCTCACATGTATGCAGTTAAACAAATAGCCGGTTTTTGCATTTGTGTGGGAAGACGAAAACAAATTGTTTTGCTGCAATGCTATTGAACTATGGACTCGTACATGTTGTTCTCTCAAATGATTGTAGGCAATCTGATGTTCGGAATGATTTTTCGCAGTACGCATAGGAACTCGTTTACATGCTTGTAACAGATTGAGTAGGCTAACATTAATCTTCTCTCCAGATATCCATGTTAATTCCTGCACCAGTAATGTGCTTAAAATTCCTTTTAATCTAAAAGTGAAATTTGCTTGCTATGGCCCTTGTCCAGCAATGCTTTAGAATCATACTATATTTTCTGTCTGGATTTTCTTCATTTGGTGAAAAAAAAACCTTTTCTACATGTTTAATAATGCAATTAAATCGTTCTTACCCCCACCCCCTCTTTTCTTATGACATACCCCTCCTCTTCTCCCCTATCTGCTTTTATTTAGTTGTACTGCATAGCATCACTTAGCATTAGTACCATGTACATGGGTTTGCTGTGGTAAATCTACACAGTGAGAGTAGCATGTATGATAATCTGATAAAGCCCAGTCCAGTCTATTACACTGTAAATATATATAAATATTCACATATTAATATTAATATGTATTATGCTAATCAATTCATCACCTGTCTAATTTACTTACCACATAACACAGGAATTAAAACCTTCTTCTAGTTTGTTAGCATTATGTTGCCTTTTGTCTACCATGTATGACCTCCCATTGTAATGTCCATCTCTCTCTCCTGCAGCAAGAGAGGAAGAGCCTAACCTCTAAGGAGGGAGCTTCATCTGAAGATGTCGACCCATCAAAGGCAAGAAAGGACTCTATTTCCATGGAAGGCCAGAGCCTCCAGGTAGGGAGAAAACAACACTCTATATATGTAACATAACATCGAATAGACATTGATAATATGTATGGAAATTAATCGTGATGGTGTTAACATTCGTTTCCTGTTCGATTTATTAGTTATAGCGTATTTGGGGTTTCTTTTGCCAATCGGCAGAACAGTGTTAGACAGGAAAATGGATTGTTCCTGCATGAAAGCTTCCAAATACCAACGTGATGATACGTTTGAAGTAGGTCCCTTTCGTTTCCCTCTTTATCCCATCCATCCCTGCCCTATCCCCCACCCCTACCCCACCTTTACCCACCTGATATTTTCAGTATGGCCCAAAAGGATCAGGAATCACTCATCCATATATCCAAAGATGTGCTTACTCCTGAAAGAAGAAGGGAAGCAAATGCTTTCTCCTTCAAACTCTGTTTCGAAACTAAATGCCCTGGTGTGGCTCCTAACAGAGATCATCTCTGATAGGCCACTTATATAGCTGTTAAGTGTAACCTGTATTGTCAATTCAGAGCTTTACATTGCATTTAAAGAGCATTAATACACACAAATCCTGCATTAATGATATCATTGAACAAGTTATGCACTGAGTCATTCTTCTTTCTCTCTTTACTTAAGGTCACGCCTCTCCCAGGGTCGCATCCCTTAGTCGTCTTTGTAAATCCGAAAAGCGGCGGAAGGCAGGGAGAGAGAATCATGAGAAAATTCCAGTATCTTTTAAATCCCCGACAAGTTTATGACCTCAACAAAGGTGGACCAATGCCGGGGTAAGTAGCCGTGTCCTTATTCTTCTTTGTCATTCTCCTCTGCGTGTGTCCCAGTATTTCCTTAAATGAAGGAGTTAACTAGAAACAGAGAAGCCTTATCTGTTGGCTCCAACTTTTGAAATGTATTTATTACGACCACAAACCTACCAGAAGACAGCAGATGAAGCAGTGTTTTACAGCAGTTTTGGGGCAAAAATTCTTATTTCACACCTGTTACTGAAAATACCATACCCGTGCAGTTCATGTAGCTCACTTCTCAAGCGTTAGCCGAAATAATGAGAAAATTTGTCTACAATTTTGCCAATTTCAGATTTGCATTTTTTTTTAAAAAAAATATTGATGATTATGATGATGTGAACTCCGTGGGATCAAATCAGTAATTATTTTATACACTCCATCGGTGAAAAGGAACCAATTTGAATCCCTTTGCTTTGAGTTAACTAAGCTTTGGTATAAAAGTCGCAGTAAACTGGCATGATATCAGACTCAAACGAGCTGCTTTGAGCATCTTTGAGCCTCTTTTCACCCACGCGAGACCCTCACGGGTAATCTCTCTATCCCTGGTGAGACCCTCACAGGTAATCTCTTTATCCCTGGTGAGACCCTCACGGGTAATCCCTTGTCACCCACGCGAGACCCTCACAGGTAATCTATTTATCCCTGGTGAGCCTCGCCTAGTCTATCATTTGGCTTTACCAACTAAGCTCTACAACTATATTTGATTATCAAACCCAGTGTTTGCTCAGCATACATAGGTTTTGATGAACCTTCTGAGGAGGAGAAAAAAGGGTCACTTTGAATTGTGCATAACTGTACAACCCTTCCACTTCTTCTTGCAGGTAAAAGTAGATTTTATTGTGTTTTCAAAATAATATGTAAATGTTTGCAAACTAATATGTAAATGTCATAAAAGGATACTTTATAAATGCATGGAACTTTTCTCTTTGACTAATTTTGCAAAGTATATTTGAAGAAGAAAAAATGGAAAAAAAAACAAAACATAATTTTGCTTGATTTAGCAGTTAGAACAAGGACAAGCTTTCGACTTGTCATAAAGTCTGTAGCATATGTTGTTTGTATCAAGGGCTGGTAGCACAGCAGTATGTTAGATTGATCTTAACAGGAGAAGGTTTCATGCTGTATGATTCAATACGTACGGCTCTTTCCGCCCCTCCTGACACACCCCAGGTGGAGTATTCCAGATTCTATCAAATTTTGTTCCATTTCTGCTTCTCTTAACAGATTAAAATTCTTCCGAGACGTTCCGGGATTTCGTGTGCTTTGTTGTGGTGGTGATGGTACTGTTGGATGGGTGCTGGACTGTATTGGTAAGCATTTGTGTTAAAATCATATCATATATATATATATCATATACCCAGTGATTAATATCAGATATTTTTGCAGTTTTCCTGAAAAAGGTCTGAAGTAGTCCAAAGTTATTACATATTGCAGATTTGTGCACGTTTTTTTTTCTCTTCTTTTTTTTGCAACCTCATCCTTCATTTTCTTTTTTTTGATGGAGAAAAATGCTGACCAATGTTTGCAACGTCATTGTCGACAATTCTCACCAAACTAAATGTGGTCAGAGATGTCCAGTCTCCAGGGATTATGAACATCTATTCACTGTACCTAATTGTATCTAATTCTTTTTCATGTTAAATGTGGCTCCTACTCCTTTGTCGTGTCCATATATGTGCCAGCCTTGTCTGCCATAGTGGTCTCCAACCTGTGAAATCCACTGCGTAAAAAAAAAACCCATTTTACTTTTGCCGATAGAATTCAGTATCTCTTTTATCATGGATGACACATATAAACTCAGTTTTTGTCTAATCACGACCAAGTCATGGGTCGGTGATCAAACCTCCCTGTCACCCAACGAAACACCGAGGTTTTCCTGTCTCCGAAAAGAACGTGACCTCTTGCATGCATTTTTATCCGTCTTTCCAAACATTGGATTCATTATCACATCCTGTCTTCGTTACACAACAATTACGAGGGCACCGTTCATTGATAATTTCCTTACGACAAACAGGGAGGGCTTTACAACATGTGGTATGGGTATTGTTAAGTATCTTGAATACAGTGCCATATTGTTGCATGGTCTAGATAGCCTTAAAACTTAGGAATTTGCTGACGCATAGTACCGATTATTTAGCTGCAGCGTGGATTTAACAATGGGTATTATAAAAATGAACAAAAACATTTTTTTTTTTTTAATTTAAATAATTTAAGGAAGTTGCACTTTATTAAATCCCAATCAGGATATTGCACTTCTGCTGACAAATTTACAGAGTAAAATGAGAATATGAAAAGGGAGAGCTGCCATTTTTTTTAGAAATGACAACTCAAATATTTAAAAACATCACTCGCCTGCCTTGATAACCTCAAATGTACCAATGAATAATTCTTCATTTTAACATGTACAATAGCTTCCCTTTCAACAGCACGAAAGGTATGATAACAATGTCATCTTTGTTTTGGTTTTTGCAGATAAACTACAGATTGAACCCAGACCTCCTGTTTCTGTGCTTCCACTAGGTACTGGTAATGACTTAGCCAGATGCCTCAATTGGGGAGGGGGTAAGTAAACTCTTGTCCTAACAAGGTTAAAACCATAAATGTTTATATATTCTGGTTTCTCAATGATCAATAGAAGAAAAAGAGCATGGCCAGGTGAAACACGAAACGTCTTAAAGATGCACTCACACAAACCTGTCTTACAGGTTATTAAAAATGAAGGAAGGTTGCAGTTGGAAACTAGTGGCGCTACTCATAATTGATGAGTCTCAAGTTAAAATAGGAACCATCATCTTCGGATTATCTGACAGAGAAGATCTGAAGAAGGACTCGCCCAAACAGCTAAGATAAATCTGGTTCCGTTTGGAAGATATCCTAGTTTAAACTGGTCGTGTCTGCGAATTGTCATGTTGTAAATCTGTGATGTCATAGTGCCACTAGGATGTGAAACCTGTCATGTTTCCTTTGTTTTCTTCTTCCTATTTTCAAGGTAGAATGTTAACAGTGTTGACACTAAAACTAATGACATCATTAGGTCATGTTAAGAGGTTCAATATGTTACATTCAACATTGACAGGAAAGAAACATTAAAAAAGAAAAAAGTTAAAAAAAAAAGTTGAAGCATTTGTTGCTTGATGATGTCATATTAGACTTGATCAAGTCTTTGGCTTCTTTGTGTGAAGCAAAATTAAATCTCTGATATAATCCCAAATGGGGTTAAAAAAAAATTGTTTTAGCTGTTTGGGAAAGTTGTTCATGACAACAATCTCTATCACATTCACACCAGTATTGATGGTTAGGTTTGTGTCTCCTATAATACCCAATGTCATTGTTCTTGGTGCTGTTTTGGACGGACAATTAGCAGAGTATATTGCAGGTACTTTATCTCACTTAAAGTGGTCAATTATTTAACAACAGACCATTGTGAAATGCATCTTTAAGGACTGCCACATTTCTTTAAGTCTGACAAACTTTGATGATAAAAGCTGTGCAATATACCACATCTGGAACTCAGCATTCCACGATGTCATCATGTGTTATACTCATTGGTGGTATGAAACTTTTTCATCAGGTTTAATTCAGAATTTCCATTTATAAACCATGCCTATTTAATATACCGCCAGATACTGCCTGAAATTATGGTGGCACAATACATTGATTCGGCATGAATTTCACGTCGGCTTCAGATTTTAGAATTGTAAATTTCCATCTGGAATCATAGCGACATATTAAACAAGTAAAATAATAAGAACTGTTTGAATTCAAGGATGGGAAGGGCTCAATGAATAATTCATTTAAATGATGAATATTTATAATCTCTATTAGATCAATATCGTGACTGTGAGTATGACGATGTCAAATTTCAAGGCAGTTTCACTCATCACAAATACAAAATGTGTTGACCTTTAGGTAATTAGGAAATGACACAGAGATTTCTATCTTAATGAAAAAGAGTTTTTCATTCAACAGCACAGAATAAATAACCTCAAAAAGATAACCAATTAAAATCTAGTATTAAAACAGACTGGACTACATACTCAGTTCTTACTTGTGACAAAGTTTTGTTGACAGTAAAGAAGATATTTTTCCATTGTAAGGTTGTTTTTTTCATTATTGACTTGAGTATGTTTCAAAATACTAACTATAGTAAATTATCTGACATAGGTTACGATGGGGGTGACCTCTGTAAGACCTTGATGGACGTAGAAGATGCCACCACCGTGGACCTGGACCGGTGGCATATAGAGTTTAGTACCACATCAACAGAGGAACAAGGAGATCCAGTACCATATAATATCATCAACAACTACTTTTCCATTGGTGTTGTAAGTAAACAACTTTAACCATCACTTGTACCACACGGCTGGTGTTGTATAAGGTAGTAATATGTTGTAAAAGGTGGACACTGTACATTGTAATATGCAGATATTTGGTGTTGTAGGTAAACACCTTTAACCATCACTTGTAGTACAGGGCTGGTGTTGTATACGGTAGTAATATGTTGTTAAAGTTGGACACTGTACATTGTAATATGCAGATATTTGGTGTTGTAAGTAAACACCTTTAACCATCACTTGTAGTACAGGGCTGGTGTTGTATATGGTAGTAATATGTTGTAAAAGGTGGACACTGTACATAGTAATATGTAGATGAGGTTGGCACTGTTAGTAGTAATATGTAGATGAGGTTGGCACTGTTAGTAGTAATATGTAGATGAGGTTGGTGCTGTTAGTAGTAATATGTAGATGAGGTTGGCACTGTTAGTAGTAATATGTAGATGAGGTTGGCACTGTTAGTAGTAATATGTAGATGAGGTTGGTGCTGTTAGTAGCAATATGTAGATGAGGTTGGTGCTGTTAGTAGTAATATGTAGATGAGGTTGGTGCTGGTAGTAGCAATATGTAGATGTAATATGTAGTATGGAGTCAGTTACTTACAATAAGCACAGTGTTTTTAATCAATGGGCATGTTTAACTTGATGCCTCGCCAAGTATTGAAGCAGTCTCTGCATGTCATCCTTTATTGCCAAAACGGAACCAAACTTAGCCATTTAAGTGACATTATGTGTCTGCAAGTACTTATGTATTAATTTATGTGACAGTTTTAAAACTTAACAAAGTTGTTCTCTCTTTTTCATTTTCACAGGATGCTTCAATTGCACATCGATTCCACATGATGAGGGAGAAACATCCCGAGAGATTTAACAGCAGGGTTAAGAATAAACTCTGGTACTTTGAGTTTGGAACTTCAGAAACTTTTCAAGCAACTTGTAGAAACCTTCATGAAGATATTGATATAATGGTGAGTTATAATTGCAAGAGAGATTGCCAGGCAAGGAAATAATGGGGTAAAGGGAGATAGGGGGGGGGGCATCCTTGGACACAACTTGATGAAGGGGGGTCCTTTTCATCTCCGCACAAAAAACTTAAAGTAGTTATTAGCACTAGTAGGTATTAGCACTGGCTTGTGTATCGATCTAATTATAGATGTATTAATAACCTAAATATGCCAAAGAATGCATCAGTTGGCATGTAAAATATTTATTTATTTCTGGGGGCCCCCTACAACAACCCCAGGGCCTCACACCCTCCTTAAAATTTTTGATCGAGAGAAGGTCTTATAGTAGTTATAACGGTATGGGTGATTGTCAGAGTTTGGTGTAGGCAGCAGTCTAAAATCACATTTTACTAACAGCTGACTTTGGAATAATGTAAATTGTAATTAAAGCCACTGGTTTGTTTGTTCACTGTAATGGATACGGACATTGTTGCCATCACAGACAGAAATTCCCACAGAGGAAAAATAACACAGATGAGCTATACCAGTATAAATTTGTGGCATTCTGTGATTTCAATTCAGCCTTCAGGATTTTTATATCAACTGTTTTGCTATGAATTTCCTTTTAGCACCTTAAATCATTTGTCCAAATGGGACATCTCAAAAACTTCTCCCTGACAGAAAGCATGGAAGAACAGTTTTATTACCATTCACATTAGGGACTTCATTTTTAATGTTAAAAGTAACACCCATTTCATTTTTCGATTGCCAATGATTCCTTACAAAGTATCTCAGTGATTCTATTTGGGTTATATGCAGGTTCATACTTCAATACAGATATTATTATGCAGGGGTGTCATTTATGCAATCGCTAAATTTTGGTGGCAAAGTCCGCTGTATCGTAAACACACTTTGGGCTTTTACCAAACAAATACAACCTTCCCTATGGGTGTATCGATGCAAAGAGAAGATTTGGGCCATTAAGTTTTTTATTTTATTACAGCAAATTTGGTTAATGTAAACAGTGCTTTGAAGCAATCTCCCTTTATAGGCAAATAGATGATTGATCACATAACCATTATTGCACCAAGAGCTTCAGTTTAAACCATAGATACCAACATTGAAACTAGTTGCTTGAGTAAGATACCTCATATCATCAAACAGTTGTGGTTCATTCATACTTAGTAAAGATTCCTAAATCCTATTGGTCCATTCAGGTCAGCTGACCGTGGTTAATCCTGTGAGTAACGCACGGTAAAATTACGGGGCATCACTTTAATAAATCTTTGGTTATATGTAACCAAAAATGTTTTGTTTTATGATTTTTCCCCCACACAAATGGTAGTGTATGAATGAACGGGGTTAATCAACGGTCTAGCGTGCGTTACTCACATGATTAATGCACTCCGGGTGTTAATGCTATCGCTGGATGCACTCGGGCTCCGCCCTCGTGCATCGCTTGCATTATCCCCTGCATTAATGAGCTTAAATCATGTTATATCCTGATCAGAAAAGTCATAAGATGCCAATAGAGCTCTGTATATAGATTCCATGAGCTGTCTGCATACCCTTCCCCCATCCTGTACCCCTTCCCCACTACCGTATGTGCTCTCCCTCCCCCTCCCCATCAAGATGTGTCTGGTAGATATGTTATTAACTTATTAGCATGATTGATGTAAATAAAATCAAGAATGATAACTGCGTTAGTTGTGTGCTGCAATGCAATGCTTGATTATGTATGAGTTAATATTCATGGTGATGTTAATTTGTTATGTTTGGTTTTCTGTTAAGCTGTGAATTTGATCTGTATGATATTAATTTGTTTTCTTGCTCCCCCTCTGTCTCCCACCCCATTATATCCCGGTACCCATGGTAATTCTAGTACCTGTTTGTGTTTTTTCTCATCATGATATTCCCAGAACCCACTCTGTCCTAGTTTTTCACAAGCATTTTCTTTGCATACGTTGCTTGTTCCCATTTACAGTGTGACAACGTGTCGTTAGACCTCGGCAGTGGTGCGCCCATGGAAGGTATCGCCATCCTGAACATCCCAAGCATCTACGGTGGCTCAAATATCTGGGGAGATACCCCGAGTGAGAAAAAGCGCAGGAAGCTGGCCAAACGGGTACAGAGGCGGAGAGAAGGAGACAGTCATTCCTCAAGTGGTATTACCCAGTCTGATGTGGACCTCATGTTTGCTGAGCAGTGTGAGTATTGACCGTCATTGTAGATAGACCATGTCAGAAGCATTCTCAACATTACTACCATTTTACTCAGATTTTCTGTTTCAGGAGGAAATTCTGCTGTTTCTATACAGATTTAATATTAATGTTGTAGGAATTATTTATTAATAGTAATAATAAGCTGGTAGATTTATGAAATGTGTCATTGCAAACTGAATCATCCTGACTGATATGGCAATTTAAAGTAGAGAATTTAGCCAATCAATGTCCTTCAAGATTTTAGAAAAGTACTTGTTTTGCTTGTCAAAACATAAAATAGGTGGGAAAAAAGATCTATAGTAACTGCATGGAAGTTGTAGCAAGGTGGAAACTTTGAGCAGTAATGACAACTTTTATTTCTTTTTGAGACATTTCTGTACTGCATGTATTAGAAAATATTGTTTATGTATAAATTTATATATATATAATACATATATATCCTTGGTAATTGTTATTTTTTTGAAAGCTACCCTTTCAACAAGGTCTTCAGTATTGTACAGTGGAGAACGATTTAAGATGTGAGAAGTGACTGGTATCGGTGAGGGGGGTGAGGATGCTGTCAGGAGAAAAAGGCAACTGACAAACATTCCAGACAATAATGAGATGTACCTTGTGAC
Organism: Apostichopus californicus; assembly: GCA_020650975.1. Lineage (NCBI taxonomy): Eukaryota > Metazoa > Echinodermata > Holothuroidea > Aspidochirotida > Stichopodidae > Apostichopus > Apostichopus californicus. The sequence goes on along the minus strand of JAIPMN010001563.1, from coordinate 13,312 downwards.
CTTTATAATGTGTTTACCCCCTTACAGCTATAGGAGACAAACTCATCGAGGTTATTGGAATTGAAAATGCCCTCCATGCTGGTCAAGTAAAGGCCGGTATTCGCTCCTCAGGGAAAAGATTAGCACAATGTTCCACGGTAACAATAAGGACCAGGAAAAGATTTCCTATGCAGATTGACGGTGAACCATGGCTTCAACCTCCATGCACTGTGAGTATCAACAGTTAACCGTGGTTTCAACCACACTTCAGCTATTATGTTACTCTTATTTCTCAAATTACATGGAGTATTCAAGACGAACAGCCAGACATTTATGTAGAACCTCTTTTTTTCCACTGCTCCGTAAAGAAAGAGGATGGCAAGAGCAATCAGAAAAGTAGGAGGATTGAATATCTGTCCACTTTTTATGGTGACAATTCAAATCAAAATCAAATTTACGCAAGTGACAGTTTGTTTATAAGCTAGTAGTAGTAGTTTGTCTCATTCAAAGTGTTTTAGTTCGGTTTATCAGTTGGTAATCAGCCTGAGAATCACTCTCAGATGCTATTGTATGATTTAGGGTGCTTCGTGGCAAATATTCAGCAACTATTGAAGTGATTTTGTTAAAGTTTTTTCTACTTTTTGTCCCACAAATATCGGCAATTTCCCATTTCCTTCCAAAATTTTCTTGCGACTGTCTGACATTTTTTGGCGAATCTAAAAGGGGTCGCAACCCCACTTTGAATACCGGGGCTTCAGAAGAGCGTCATGAAAACAGAAGCTTAGCTGTTTAGTTTTGATTGTTTGGCATTCTAAGAGTCTCACTCCCACATCCTGTGCCTGCTTGCTTCAAAATCTCCAGATCGCTTTAAGACTGAGATCTACCAGATGTAAGTGGATTCGGTTCTCTTAACTACGGAGCCTAGTTTGAGACATCAATAACGTGTTATGGACAAAAAGTAACAGAAATTCCCTTGCGGTCTACGTACCATCTTCCTATAAAAATGTTGCAATTGATTGTCATCTTTCTCCACCCTCCAGATTAACATTACCCACAAGAACAGCACACCAATGCTGCGAGGGCCGCCTCCCAAACAGAGTTTCAATAAAATCCGAAGATTTTTCAGCAGAAGAGACAGTAGTGACGAAAGGTCTGCGTTAATTGGAGATCCCAGCAGTACAGATTTGTGATGGAGTAGATGATGTACATCCATAAATGAACAACTCTGGTGCAAGAGGATGGGGGGAAAAAAGCAACAAAAAAAAACATGATGAAAGAAAAAGGGAAAAAAGGTTGAGGAAAGGTGTCAAAATGATTTGCTGAGTTTATAATAGTACTGCACTGCCCATGTAGGGAGCAAGTAATAGTTAATTGGAAGGTGTAATGTAGAATTTTATTTAATCTGTATGATTCTCTACCGATATATTTAGAGGATAAAAGTGAAAATAAAGAAGAAACTTGAATAATAGGAGAGGCATCTATTGATGGTTGTCTGTATAACAAAATTGTTTTGTGCAATGTCTGGAAATTAGAGAAGATTCTTTCTATGTTTAAATGAAGAAGAGGGAGGAAAAAGGTAAAATGCCAGGGAAAAAAAACAATCAAAATAGAAAGAAAGTCAGTTTGTACAGTACTGTACATGATAGCTATAGCCATGACGGAAAAGGGAAGAAAGTATCATCATTAGATGCTAGCGTTGATTTATAAATATCCATCACTTTTCATTTCACAGAACCTTCAAATAAAGTTTGACTCTGAATTAATCTAGGAGAGCATTATGATAGGCTGGCTTTGTAGCCTTGAAGTGAGTTGAATATTATACCCACAGTTTGGTAGAGAAATGGCATAAATTTGAGGAAGAAGGTCAGTTTGTATATCCAAGTAAGATGAACTCAATCAGAACAAAGCGAGAACTAATTAGGTGTTTAATGAATGTTGTGGAAGAAGAAATAACATTACCAGCTAAAAGCCAAGTAAACCATCACATTTTTTTCCTGTCATATTATGGTTAAATACAAACCCATAACTAGATGATCGGTACATTATATCTAACATTAGATGATTGATATGTGGCATCAATTACCAGATGATCGGTAGATGCCATCCAAAGCTAAATGATCAGTACATGGCATAAGAAAACCCCATACGATCGGTACATGCCATGGCCAACTAGGTAATCATTAATTGCCATCAAGACACAAATTCTGGAAAATTGAATATATTTTGAAATTATCCTAGCTAAATACATTTTGCTTAAGAGATAAAGCATAAAGATTGCTTAATGGGGTTGAAAGGTTAATAGTTACCCCGAGTTTAAAACCTTATCCAAGAATGTAAGATTAAGAAGTGAGAAGCTGGTAGGACGATCTTCAAGTCTAAATTGACAGACACAGAATGCAAAGAATCTGTAATCTATTTGGAAAAGTTTCAGTAAGTTGGAAATGTTTCAGAAAGTTGGCAAGATTATTATTTCATCTCAGGGAATGTGGTGAATCCCCTGACCTACAACAGTCACTACTGGCTAAGGATTAAAATGTTTGTTCCATTGTTTGTGAGTTTATGGTTTGTCAAATAACAGTTTGTGATCCATGTCCATAAAGTACTCTCAGATGGACTTATGGGACAGGAGGTTAGTCAGTTTTGTAGAATATCAAAACCTTCCCTCTGGTGTTAATGTGATGGTTTTGAAACTTCTCTTGTAACTAAAAATCACTTTTTTTTATTTTATATTTCACAGCTCAGTTTTCTAATAAACAGAGAATAAAAAAATAAATCGTGGAATTATATTTCGATTAAAACAGTTGTGTGGTCCCCTGTTTGAAAATCATTGCCAGCAAATCATCAATTTCTTTGTAGAAGGGATTTATTAAGGAAATTAAAGTTTGCAAGAAAATATTCTCACATCTTATTTTGAATCTGAAATTTTCATTTGTTTGCTAGCATAAACTTGTACATAAACACACCTCTATCCAACATGGTTTCGGTTTTGTTTTTTATTAAAAAACTATAACTGTCGATAATTTCAACGAGTTTGGATGTGTTTATGTTACAACTGTGTTAAAACAGACCTTTGAAAAAGCAGACCTTTTCAATATTAAGAAATTTCTCTTATAATCAGCTCTTCGCTGTCTGTTAGATCATTTTTTTTCTCCTTTTATATCCTTGACATGTCTTGATTCCCATGACGACGGTAACTTTTATTTTGATTATTAATATTATTATCTATTTGAATAATTGTCTTTACCCTTTCTGTCTGTGTTTTCATGAATACTATTTATGGAAATGCTTCCAAGGTGGTGTCTCTCTCTCTCTCTCTTTGTATGCGAGGGCGCTATAGTGAAAATAGAGGGCGCTTAAGTGAAAATAGAGGGCGCTTTAGTGAAAATAGAGTGTGCTACAGTGAGAGTGTTGTCAGCTGGCTCTGAGGTAGTTGGTTTCAGGTTATACTTTGTTTTTTGGAGTTTTATTTTCATATTTCTGGGATCTTTTCAAAACCTATTTCTTTTAATTTTCACTGGAGAGCTGGTCTTCCAAGATATAGATCTTTTATATTCTATTGTCTCTTTATTTATTATATAATCTTCTGATGTATATTTATTGTGACTTTAATCAGAACATGTGATAACTGTATGGAAATTGAAACGTTTTTCTTTGTAATACAAACTGAGATGTAATAATTAGAGGGTGAAAAAAAAACCTTGTTTGGCTTTCAAAAGTCGAGTAGAACGCTACAAGTGTATTCTCTAGTACAAGTAAAACGAACAAAGCTGTCCTTTGTTCGGCGTTCATAGCTGTCCTTTGTTTGTTTTTCTTTGTTCCTTTGAATATTACAATACCCCTTTGTATTTCCTGCATGATATCTCATCTATAGCTTCTACTTGTAGACTTATCTGCCTGTAACTGTATCTTATTTTTTCTGTTTGTTATATCCTTCTGTGAGCGGAACCAGCACACTTTGAAATGAGAATTTTGTTGTTACTAAATAAGTCTACTTGATATATTAATGTATTCAAATGCACAAGCCAAGCTCTTCCAATAATTGATCAAGCACAAGAATAAGAGATTTTGGCCAACTTGTAGACGAATATCTCCTCTACAAGGAAGGAATCATGTCTGTATATTATCTTCCCATATTTAGATCTATCCGTAGTTTTTTTTAATATTTCTTTTATCTTTATCGCAGTTAAATCGTTTGTATAGGGTTCCCTGTGGTGTTGGTATTATATGTATTGTGGCTATTATACGTATCAATTGTGTGATACCATCTATCTTATTTATCCTGCACCAGTTAATTGCTCCTTGGAACATGATTGATCCATTATCATGCTAATATCTCCATCTCCTTGAATTAATATAACTTGAAAGTGAAAATTAATATAGAAATTGCTAGCACGTGCAGTGTCTTGTTACATGAACATCTTGTCGCTAATTAGTTTAATTTTTTATGAGTTTTTCCAACTTATTTTTCCATCACTCCATAATTTTAGTTGGTGCTCAATAGTTGATAATATTAAGCCTTGTTCAGAATACTACTTGTAGAACCATTTTTTGTGTTGCTTTTTTCTGTGTATATTTTAAGAAGTAATAGAGTTGTTCAACCTTATTGTTATTATTATAATTTTTTTAAAAAAGAAAAAGAAAAAAGAGCTGAAAATTACGTTTATACTTGATACACTTTCCATATGTGACTAATCGTCACTTTATTAGATAAATTCTATATTAAGTATTATTTACACATTTATTGTCTCAAATATTTTGAATCATATCGGTCAGTTTTGTTCAGTCATAAACTTTTAAAGGTGCAAGGAAGGGGCAGCTGCATTCTTGTCATGAAAAAAGAAAACTCTTGAATAAGTTCAGCACCGCAAGAAACTTTGATTCCAAGAACAGTTTTGCCAAAACAATAATATAATTGCAGGATAATTAATAAAGAAAGCTTAGATCTTCCCAGAAAGGTAATTAGTCTACCCTACGAACTGCCGAGATACTTCATGCTATCAGTGCTTACATTCCCCTAAAACAGCCAATTATTATGATGTAATCACAACCTTGGTACCATTTCATAATGTGGTATCGATGCAAATGGCTCATAATATAGCGTAAATCAAGCACTTGTTGCTCAAATTAAAATGCCATATATTCAACTCACTGTGAATTGATTCGTTTGATTTCAGCATAAATTAACATTTTGTTTGCACATATATGTATCTATTCCTCCTATATTACTTGTTTGCAATGGTTGTAGTTTGCCATTGCGTTGTACAATGATGACAAACTTCTCGCATTCTGAGCCTGCATTTATTGGTATCACCCAGAGCTGGTGTTTCTCTGCTAGTGTACTTGTCAGAATGTAATAAGATTTGTTGCCTTTATAAATACAATTGGTAACCAGTACGCATTGCATTCTGGGAGATTTTGGTGAGATTGCTTGAAGGTCATCGGTAGCCTAGAAAACTATCCAGAAAATTTGATACAAATTGTTATAATAAGAAAAGGTAAAAAGGACCCTCCTGTACCCCCTAGGGCCATCCAAATTACTCCCAGACATAGGGGAGGGGTCCACTTAGACGAACAAATGTCTAAAAGAGCAGCAAATGGTCGGAGGGTGGCAGGTAAAATGGTCGGAGGGTGGCAGGAAAAATGCTTGGAGGGTGGCAGGTAAAAGCTCGGAGGGTGGCAGGTAAAATGCTTGTTGAAGGTTGAACATGACTGACCATAATTTGAGTTTCTAGCATTATTGGGAGCTATATTGAGGACCTGTAATTGCTAAATAGAGGTTCAGATTGGATGTAAGCATTTTGCTTGGTTATAAAGGTAGAGTGTTTCTGTTAGTATTGCAAGATTTGGAAAACTGTTCTAGTCTCAAGAAACAGCTTTCATTCTTGTCAAACCCCACACATAAACTTCTCACATGTTGCATATGTACAAGACATATTTCACACACAAACATATGTTTCACACACACACTGGAGACATGGCTCACGCAAAGTCCTTTATGAAAATGTTTCAATGATTGTAATATTCTGTGATTTGTCAACCAATTGTGATGTCCTGTTTCTGTTTTAATACAACATTAAGATAGATGTGTCTGTGTACCATACTCATCATATTTTATTTTAAGCCTAGTATTATATCCATAAAGAAATTAGAAATTTATTAATATGTTGAAGATATGCTCTTAATATCATGAGCTTTCTATGCCTCAGTAAATTAATTGTTTACTTTGCAATAATTTTTCCATGCTCTTATTCAGTTACCATACTTTTTTTCTCTTTAGAACAACTTTATAAATTTTACTTTAAACTCTTTTTCTTCTTAGGTTTAAGGATTTGTTTTAATATGATTTCTTATTATTACAAGTTATTAATATTACTATTATTAACATTATTCAGGAGAGATATAAAAAAAGATGAAATGAATCAATGCATGTATAAATTTATGGGTAATAGATAACAAGGTAATTCATGGGAAATAATTCTTGTCTGACATTTCTATTTTGTTACTTGTCATTTTGATCCTTCATTGTTTAATTGACCACATCCCAGCTATTCGCAGTGGTCACTCCACTCCCACTGTAAATAACATTTGAAATTTGTTTTTGTTAATATTTTGAGTGTTAGCTCAGTGGTTAACCGGTGCCTTTCAATCATAAGGTCCCTAGTTCAAGCATGGAGCTATAAAGTTTATAGCTCCATGGTTCAAGTCACTCCAAGATTAATGTATGTCCTCCAGTTACAGAGTTGTTGACAATTGACAATTCATAATCATGGATGTTAAATATGAATCTAAGAGACTGACTTCGGTCAGCTTGCAGCTTTGATAAGCCAATGATGGCTTCTTCGCGAGTTCCTGCTTGTAGGAGGATCTAAAATACATACAATACACGTATATGGCAATGAATTGCAATATCCTGGCAAATTTTCATTTTCTGCCCCTCCCCACCCCACCGAAGCATACATTCAAAGTTATTTTTGTTTGAGTTGGCAAGGTGGGTTTGGTGGGTGGGGAGGTCCACACACTTCATGTACAACACTTTACTACATGATAAATAATATACCTCGGGTCGGGGGAAAGTTGATTGGGCGGGCGTACATGCATTTGAATGGTGGGATGAACCTTGACAACCATATCTGGCGTGAATTCATATCAGGATATAGGCCTAGGTATCTAGCTCAGGGTGGTATGGCCATATAAAGACTGTTAATTGGCCATAAAAAACGAGACATAATGCCAAACATGCTTTTTCTGTAAGGGCTCGTCCGACTCTACTTTGATTTAGGTTAAGTCAGAAAGAAGTTCTGTATGATTACTTGGCTGATAAGAGCCAGATAAGAGTACTCCATAGACATCTGAAACGAATCCTGAAGAAACATTATTTGTATCGACGGAAACAGACTTTCGTTCAAGCTTCACATTGAGCTAAAACGCACTCGTCCGAGACCAGTTGGTACCAGGGATTTGGTATACGGTATTGACTAAGTGTAGTTACTGTAGGATGTAGTTAGGATGTTGTAATGGTGTACACGGAATACAGTACTGGTACATCATGTGATTAGATTGCTAGGCTAAGTGCCCTATTTACCGAACACACATTATCGAAGATTTACTATGCAAACATTAGCACAGAAATTTTATTCCCCTGTAATTAAGTCTGGCGTAACGCCAATACCCAACCAGCTGCATATGCCTTCTCAAGCACCTGTTCCTACCTACCCTTGACCTGGGACTAGGCCAATACCTAAGCTGTGGGACTAAAGTTAAGCCAAATTTAAGTCAGACTAGGCTATATCATTCCAGACATAGCCTATCAAGTAGATGATGAGAAAACTATGCCTAGCCTAGTAGTAGTAGAGTACTTGGTAGAAAACAGTAATTCTCAGTGCATCAGGGAAGCAGTGGCAAGCCTGATTGAGCCGTGTGAAGGGTAAGCAGCTGTTATAAAGACGGCCATGGAACAAGCAGACAAGCATTGTATATGTATGTATGTATGTATGTATGTATGTATGTATATGTGATCTTCCCGCAAGCAGGAACTCGCGAAAGAAGCCATGGAGGCTTATAGACTCGCAAGCTGACCGAAGCCAATCTCTCGGCACACATCCATTTAACGTCCATGTCGGGAAGTTGTTATTGAACAACACCCTTGCCAGACGACACACATTGCTGTCGGCGGGGAATCGAACCGGGGATCTCATGACTGGGAGACGCCGGCGTTAACCACTAGGCTATATATAGGCTAGTATATAAAGGCTACTAGGCTAGTATATAAAGCATGCAGAGTAAGGGAAAAGAATACAAGCAATACGTTTCAAGTTGGAAGTGTTTAGGCCTACAGAAAAAATAGATCTATACAAAATACAAATTAAACTAAACCTTAGAGTTGGGGTAAGCTGAATTTACTGGGAGGCTGTCCCAGCCTTGGCAATACCACCCTCCCAGGGGTACTTAGCCATAAAACAGAAAAATTTTCCTTGCTGGTGGATGGACTGTTCCCCAGAAGTAAACTTTACTTTCAGAATATGACTCGTAAGCCCTCTATCCTTTAAGGCATTGAGGACTCGCCCCAAACCACGTCCTGCGTTCTGAAAAAGTTAACTTTCCGTTGCTTGCAATGAAGTTTTCTTCTGGTTGCTACAAAATGCAGACAGTAATGAAACGTGATACCTTGTTATCTTTTATCTAGACCTGAGATGTCCATCGATGCTGTGGGTATTGTGGATTGTGGGTATTTACCGTAGCTGTATGTATTGACTGTACACTAGTGTCTAATTACCGACAGTAGCAAGCTGTGTGGGTATTTTCTGGGATCGATGGTGGTGTCTAACACTTCTGTTACACCTCATTCGAAACTAGGTCAGATTACCGGCATGAGATGTTTCTCTGTGCTCGAGTCTTCACACCCTTTAACTAGGAACTCTGCCAGAGCCAAGCCTCCTCCCAATTTAGAAGTCCAGCATATTTAGGGAGAACTTTTAATTAGCCTTAGCAAAAGTGTCATTAATTAGGTACTTCAGTGGGTTTTCAGTAAGGGGGTTAAAGAGAAGGGTGTTTTTTAAAGTTTTTGTTGGATACAATTATTCGTTCAAAAAGTGGGGTGATGTTGCTGCTTCAAGCAGCTTTTTTGTACAATTGTACCTCAGGATGTTAAGACAAATTCTAATGCAAGTATTTATGAATAATATGTATAATTTGGATATTTGTTAATTTTAACAGCTCAAGAGGCAGCAGATAGGCTATTGTTGTATGTGCTGGTAGGTTTAAAGATCTGCTTTATTGGCTATGGCTCCAATTATAGCACGCAACAGCTAGGAAAGTGTTGTGATTACATAATCTACCTGCCACTGTCGAAAATCGACCTCAGGCTCTACAATTAGTCTGCATAGTTTCTTAACATCATTAGGCTCTTTGTGTTAAACACTTTGTGCAAAACTGTTGATGTCTGCAGTGTAATTAATCATACAGCATTCACACATAGACCCACAAAAAAGAAAAAATATGTGGCAGGCATTGCAGACTAATTGGTAAAAAGAGGTCATTTTACGACCAAGGCAGATCAATTACATAATCTCAAGAAACTTTCCATGATAGCGTGCTACAGTTGGGGTCTATACAGCAGACCTTTAATTTTAATATTGTAGATTTGTATGAGGATTTGGTGAGGGATACATTTAAGATTACTTAGACTTTTAGACAGTATACTATGTATTAACTTAGCCTACTGTAGGCCTATGTGGTGTTTCTTGCTTCCTATTGATTTTAGTGCCATTCTAATCAATATTAATGAGTGGACGGGGCTTAGAACCAATTCTTTTAAATATCAATATCTCTGCAACCGTAAGCCCGATTTTATTCAAACTTGTTTTGGTTGCTTTGGTAGGAGGTAGGGTACATGTGTGAGTGGTACTTTATTGCATCTCATCATTATTCATAAGGGACGGGGATAAACGTAATTTCCTTAAAAATTGTTTGTAAACACGTTAACTCAGCAGTGTCAAGATCAATCAATGTTATATATAGTATATTGGGTTACCTATAGTGTGTAGGTGCTGCCTAATGATTTTGGTGTCAATTAAATTAATTATTATTCATGAGTGGGCAGGGCTTTCAGGGCTTAGAACTAATTACTCAAAATATTAATATCTTGTCAACCGTACGTCCGATTTGCTCAAACTTGTTTTAGCGGCACTGGTGGGAGGTAGGGTACCTGTGTGGGTAGTTCATTATTGCATCTCATTAATATTCATAAGCAGGCAGGGCTAAACATAATTTCATTCAAAATTGTTTGTAAACACATAACTCAGCAGTGCTAAGTTTGATTGATCTCCGATGACCTTTATTAGTTTCTTCGGTTATTTGAATTTTCATGGCCACAAAGTTACCCTTCTGATCAAAATTGTCCATGGGTTGACCCAGTGCGACCTCTGTTTCCGAAGTTATCAGAATTCAAGACTGGGAGAAATTAGGAGGCAAATATTTACCTAACTCCAAATACCTATGGTGGGGGAAGCACCAATTATCTGTTCTACTATAGTTGTCACCGTAAAATGTCAATGGTTACCTTCATTCTAATCAGACCTGTCATGTCACGTATACTTTACTACGTTACGTTACTGTCAGGTATTTGTTCAGGTTTAAGATTATGCCATATATGAAATTTGTACAGGTTGGTGTTCTTCAGATATATTAAAAGATACTGTCAAAATTAACAATAACGTACATACCACAAACTAGCTTTGTCATTTGACTCAACAAAAACACAGTGGTGTATAAATTTGTTGTCTGGACTGTTAGATTGACAAAAATTATATTTAATAAACAATTTGGGCATAAGTCACCCTGGTTATATGAATACCACACTGGAATGTTTCAACCTTCACAATATTGTTTCAATCTTTATCAACAATCAATAATAAAATTCATAAAAAATATGGCAAAAGGAATCACTACGCACAGTTGCGTTCTTGTTTAATAGAGAAGCAGTGATGTATGCAAAGCACAATTTCAGTAGTCTGCCCACTTCACTAGATCACAGTGACACAACAGATGAGCACTGGATGTGTTGCTAAGCACCAACTGCTGAACACTGTGATGTTAAGGATCTTGATCACAGGCACCTAGCCGTATAGCTAAGTCTAACACTAGTTTAACGCTATTTAACTATTGGATTTAACTATATTATATTTCACGTCATCACATAGAAAATAAAGCAGTAGCTAATGTGATATACTGGTGTGTATAACATACATTATAAATGTGGGCCTAGATCATAAAAAATAGGCCTGTTAGAGATAGCTCAGATACTTTGTTGACCAGTATTGTACAAGACCAAATCAACAACTGATGTATAGAAAGTATATGAGAAAAAACAAAGCATCTACATATATGTGACTGGAGATGAATCATTGATAGGAACTGTAGAACATGACCCACAGACTCAGGGTCAACTTTAACAAAGGCTTAAAGCAATTCTGTTCAATAAACTACATAATGGCTAAAAATGATTATTATTTATATCCTTTTTTGATAATTTTATGTGTTTTTTTTTGTCTTGCAGTGAAACCAGGAATTTTTCGCCTCAACTGGACCCAAATATTTAGCAGTGTTTAAGCAGAGAATGAAAAGAATGGTTGAGAAATTACCAAACGTTGTGATTTGCTCCAGGCTGATCAGAAGAGGCAATGGAGAGAGAAGCAGGTTTGAAAACCTGTTACTGCAGAGCTACCCATCAATATCAGTATCATGGTTTGAGATGAAGACAAATCCTGGTGAGAAATTCCCCTCCTCTTATAGATATAAATTTAAGAGAGGCGGTGGGGGGGGGGGGTGGGGGGAGGAGGGTGGGGGAGGAACTGGTAGCAAACAGTGCTTTATCTACTGCAAAATGCCTGTGTAGGGAAATATGTCAAAGTTTAATGAGGTCCTGACATTTTGATCCTCTCAGGATTTTTTTCAGAGGCTAACTTAAAGGAATGACATCAACATCAGAATTAATTTTGATATGTTTGTAGGCTATCAAAAAAGCAGTCAAGGTTGTATTTGTGATACCACTTTTTCTTTGCGAGAAGTGACCATTTACGCAGCCGAGGTTCATCAGTTAAAGTGACTGGACTATATAGGCTAATACACAGACCGTTAGATTTCTCAGATCCATCACAAAACTCATTTGGGGAAAACAAATAGTTTCATTGCCTCAAATGACATGTTTACAAAATGTTTATGCAATTTTCAGGGACAGATGGTGCTTCTGAATTAACTTGAAGTCTTAACATTTTCAGGTTGCTATATAATCAAAGGCGAGTTTATGCATTGATTTGATAACAGTATATGCCTTAGAATCTATATAGACTTTAACCAATAGTGAGGATTTCTGGTCATTTGCTGCGAATCTCTCCAATGAATCCTTGTCATCTTAGTGGTTCCATTCATTCTACATTTTCTTATACTAGAACCATTTGCAGAAGATCTGAAGTCAGCTGAGATCATTGTTGCTGATGCAAAGGATTTTTATCAACTGTTACCGTTTGCTCCAAATTTGAAATGGTTTTCAATTTCTAGTGCAGGTGAAGTCATTTCTCTCTTCTAGTTTATATTATCTTTTACCCCCCAAAAATAAAGAGTTTCTACAGCACATACTTGAAGAAGCATGGGTTGTTGTTATAATGGATTTTGAACTGGTGATCTCAGTTACATAGATTCTGTTGTTTTCATATCAACACAGCTATCCTATCCTTACTTTACTTCTATGAGTCTTTTCCATTCTTTGTGGGGGGGGGTGGGGGGGGTTGTCAGTCATCAGGCCAGAACCACCATGTAACATGTCTGTGGGGAGAACAAATTTACAAAGAACAGACTTCACAAAATGGTTTCCCAACAGTGTATTTAGTAGGACCTAGTTTTCAACAGTGTGTAAAACACTGTAAATCTTGTCTCTGAGCTGTCTCAGAAGAGCCAATGGATGTGAAATTAGTATTTTCTGATATAAATATCAGATAATATATTAATACTCAAGATGATGATAAATGTACCTCTGGTTATCTCTTTGAGTTCATCTGGACTAATTTGCGGTCTAAATGTGACAATCTCTCACTCTTGCAGGTGTTAATTTGGTATTGGATAAAGTCGGCACGTGCGAAGGAACTCCGCAATACCCTTTCACCGTTACAAGAATGGGCGGTACATACCACTCTGCGATGGCAGAATATGTTATTGCCCAAATTATTTCTAGGGAAAGGCAGTTTGAGAAATTGAGAGAGGCTCAGAAAATAAAAGGCTGGTAAGCTTTACAGATTTAAAATAGGTTTTGATCCCTAATGTAATTTCTGCAATTGAAGAG
>JAIPMN010001562.1:0-37817 GCA_020650975.1 Apostichopus californicus | reverse complement strand
ATGGGGTTGAGAGTGGATTGGGTTTGAGAGTGGAATGGGGTTGAGAGTGGAATGGGGTTGAGAGTGGAAAGGGGTTGAGAGTGGAATGGGGTTGAGAATGGAATGGGGTTGAGAGTGGACTGGGGTTGAGAGTGGATTACGGTTGAGAGTGGATTACGGTTGAGAGTGGAATGGGGTTGAGAGTGGACTGGGGTTGAGAGTGGAATGGGGTTGAGAGTGGAATGGGGTTGAGAGTGGACTGGGGTTGAGAGTGGATTAGGGTTGAGAGTGGAATGGGGTTGAGAGTGGACTGGGGTTGAGAGTGGAATAGGGTTGAGAGTGGAATGGGGTTGAGAGTGGAATAGGGTTGAGAGTGGACGGGTTGAGAGTGGAATAGGGTTGAGAGTGGAATGGGGTTGAGAGTGGATTGGGTTTGAGAGTGGAATAGGGTTGAGAGTGGAATAGGGTTGAAAGTGGAATCGGGTTGAGAGTGGATCAAGTTGTTTAGTGTTCGTGCTGTATAAGCTCTATCTTGGGGTGACTGAACATTCTTAAAAGATAATGCATCCCAATGAACAGCTCTTTAAATGTCCAGAGGTTCAGTTTTGTAAGATGACAGCAATGGATATGTTTTGGATTTTGGAATGTTCTTACAACGTTAGGTCTTTGGAGTCCATATCTGACTCAACCCATTCCACTTACCATCAGGCCACAGTAGCTTAGCAATTCTTAACAAATCAAGGACTCCAGCCATTGTTTACCTATGAGGGAATGCTTTCACAACAGACAGTAATGCTTGGTGTTGTTACTCATTGATGCACATAGGAAATAGTTGGCATTCCATTGTATTGTACTCCTTATAAAAGTAAACTGCGGGAGTAGCTGGTTTTATGAGATGTTTCCATAAAGGTTACAGTACAAAGCAAAAAGCAAAAGATCCTTAGAAGTATGGACAGAAGTCTGAAAAGTCAACTTGTAAGCGAAGAGGTTTCTAATGACAATGTCTAAGCACAAAGATACTATTGTTGTTGGTTGCAGTATGTCAGAACATGGAGCTATTAACAAAATAACTCCGTGGTCAGAATAACATGTACAGTATATATAGTAAGAAATGAAGTCAGTTAATTTTTAAACAAATATCAATGTAGCTTAGGCTACAATACTTTCACATCAGATGACATACACTGGTCAATGAACAGCCTTGTTTGTATAATATGTTCCAGGCAGTATTTGTTATTGTCATGTAGCTGTTTTTAGGCTGGTTATTACTGTAGAATTGTAGATGGCTGAAACAGAATGGGAACTCAGTAATATCAAGAAACATACACAGTTAGTGAAATGGTAAACAAACAAATAGCTTTACATAGGCAAAAGTGTCTTAAATGATAAAAAGTTTAGGATACAACGTATGCAGCTCCACATTGAGTTCACGCATTGCACTAAATCCACTCCTTGAATCCCATAGTACATGATATGCAGCTCTACATGAGTTAAGTCATTGCACTAAAACCATCCCTTGAATCCCATAGTACCTGATATGTGCAGCTCTGCATTGAGTTAAGCCATTGCACTAAAATCATCCCTTGAATCCCTTAGTACACGATATGCAGCTCTGCAACATGGTTAAGGCATTGCACTAAATCCACTCATTGAATCCCATATATACATGATATATGCAGCTCTGCACTGAGTTAAGCCATTGCACTAAAACCATCCCTTGAATCCCATAGTATGTATCAGCATTCTACTGTGTAGAGGTATCATGCTCCTTTGAGGGTTTTGAAGATGGTGGCCAATGAGTCGTGGTGTTATTGATTGTCAATGCTCATGCATTCATGATATCATATACTTCACACAATGGAGGAATCAGTACTCCCAAACAGATTACAATTAATTCAAGGTAGAGAGGATATATTGTGTAATGAAGAGTAGTAGATTGCTTATTAATAAGAGTCACAGAAGTGTGTCAAGAGAGCTGTCACATTTGACTAATTACTGTGTTAGTGTATAAATTATGTGTTTAAGCATAAATTGTGTGTTAAAATATAAATTATGGGTTAAAGTATAAATTATATGTTAGTTTATAAATTATGTGTTAAAGTATAAATTATGTGTTAAATTATAAATTATGTGTTAAATTATAAATTATGTGTTAAAGTGTTACATTGTTCTTGTTGATCATTTAAATCAAGCAATAAGGAATCATGTACATAGTCTGTTGAGCTACAGTAAAGCATTCCCTGTACAGTACATTGCTATGAAGTTAACATTGTCAAGTTGTATGCGCTGAGGAACTATTACTATTTCTTCTCGTTTCCGAAACATCACTTGCAAGTATCAGGAAGCTATCTTCTTCTTGCAGCATTGTCTCTGAAATCCACATAAATTTGCTAATGGGTGGATTGCTCTGGCCAGAACAGATACTTTCTGGGAGTAGGACTGTCTTGAAGTGAAATGTATTTTGGTTTTTGTAAAAATTTTGTTAAGTGTAAAAGCTTCCAGGAATAATTTAGTGTTCAAATTTTGTGTATTTTCATAGGGTCTGATACTCTGATTTTATTATCCCATTGAATACTATGTAGCTCATGTGTAGAAAAGTGCAGTAGATCTTTACAACGTGACCATTTTACAATAGCACTTTGCTATGCGATACTGGATATTCCCTGAGCTTCTGTTAAATACTGGATAAATCATTTCCTGAGCTTCTGTTAAATGTCAAAGCGATCTTTAATTTATTAATGATATGTGTGGGCATAGAGGAGACTTTACCAGTATATACTTATTAACTTGTGTCTGGAACAGGAAAATTATGGCTGCATTGCTGACAGACTGAATGGACACTGTGAAAATCATCGATGAAATAATTGACATAAAGAAGAGAAAACATAATAATCTGGGGAGCCGGAGGGTTGAACAGGTAGCCAGTGTGTTGGGCATTCAAAACTACAGATACTTTCGTGGACTGTAGTTACTCACAATTGGTAATGCCAGTGGCACAGCACAGCACAGCACAGTTCCAATCTTTTATACTAACTGTAAACCAGGTGTAGTTGTTGTACACAGATAGAAAGTTGATCTACTACAAAACATTTCAATGGCAGCTATAAAAGGAAATCTTTTGAGTGGATTCTCTGTAGTAAATAAGCAACCACAAGAGGATCAATGGGTGTTGTAGGCATCTGTGTAGGTGCAGTAGTATGGACGTGTATAGTAGGATAATATATAAAGATCAGTGTTGGACTTTGTATCTGTAGCTATTAACCACCAAGGGCACTAAAAGAAAGAGAAATACTACTAAAGCACACATAAATACTACTTGTCCTCTTAAAGTAAGTTATTTTCTGAGCTCGGTTTATCTGTGGCTGACTGGAAGCGAGTGGGGATATTTTACAAGTTTCGGATCAAACAGCTGTTATTTATTGCTCGCAGTCATGGCTGTGGGGTGGTTGTTCAAATGCATTGATGGCTTCAGGCAGAAACTTAGATTCGTATGTTATAGTCCTACATAATTGAGTTATATCCTTTTAGGTTCCTGCTAGTAATTCCGTGAATTCTTTATTCCATTTGTTTTTATAAAAAAAAACTGACCCATACATACACATAGAGCTTGCTGTAGGCCTGTGTTAATTCAGTTTCCAAGCATAACAGGATAAAGGCCTGATATGTGTGACTAAACCCTAACAGTGTTAAAGCAATACAAGGAATCAATTTAAAGAGGATTGTAGTTAATAAGCCAACCTCTAAGAGTTGAGGTTCTTTATGTTGGTGACTTAGTTTGAAGTGGTGTTGTTTTGGGGGCTTATTGGTCAAACATGATGTACTTGTTCGACAAGTGTAAAATGTTGATATTTAGCAGGCAGGGACAGCTAACTAGTGCTGTACAGTAGATACAGTGTAAATGATCTGTACGTCCAGACCTATATAGAAGGAAGTTAAATGAACAATCCTTGATATTGGTCTACAGACCTTGTTATTCCAAGGCTGATATTTGGATTCCAATCACTGGTTTGATTGTTTTGTTAGAAGCCATTAATATTGGTTTAAAAACATAGATGTTATGACCACCTACCTTGTTTCTTGTCCGAACACTGAAAAAAAAAATTGAATCCAGGAAAGGTTGATTGACTTAGTTTTAGACTGTATGATTTGTGTGGATATGTACATGGCTGTACTTTAGCATGATTTTCTTGGCTTCAAACTTAAACATTACATCAACAACTGTACATATTTCCACCAAAGTATGTCTATTTATGGTTATTAGTTGATCGATCTCGATTCTACTGTATACAATGTATAGTATGAAGACATCACATGTCCCAAATCAGCTCTCACCCAAATTCTGAAGGAATTTTACCAAAGAGAGACTCTCACTAAATGGACGATAATGAAGAAAATGAAAGGACTGTTGATTTTACTCTTTGTTCTCTCAACAAGCAGTTAAATTGATAAAATGCCAAAATTCTACTATTTACTTCAAATTCATGCATGACATTTTTTTTTTACCTTTCTCCTTGCAGGAAGTCAGGATGAAGTAAGACTTTTCAGCCAGGATTCAAGAGGTATCCCAGACTGACCATGAGTTTATGATTGAATATTGAGTAATCAAACCCAAACAAGAGTTGTGACTAGCAGAAATACTAACAAATTATACCAACATCTTGATAATTAGACGTTTAACTGCGCAAAAGGAAGCAACATGGTGCTTTCACATAGGCAGAAAGAAGAATTGTAAGTATATAATGTGTCTGTCTAATAATAATTAACAGTTCTTATATAGCGCAACTTACAATAAAGTCTCCCCGCTCTGTACTTAACCCTGGTCATTGGTAACTTGTCACACCTACACACCAAAGTGTGCACAATTCAAACAATCTCTCCTGGGGCACCACAGTGCACCACAGCCATGTTTCCCCTGGGGGACTTCCCATAGGGTGCAGCCACAAACCAGCGCACGCAACTATATTTACAAGTCACCTCGCAAGTCCCCATTTATACACCAGGGTGAAGAGAGGCAATGGAGATAAAGTGCCTTGCCCAAGGACACTGTAACGCAATGATCTGGCCAGGGCTCGAACCTGTAATCCTTAGATCACAAGATCCTTAGATCACATGTCTACTACCTTAACCACTTGACCACAACGCCATACATCTAGTCTGTCAGTTTGTTGTTCTATTGCGTAAATACCTGTAAATTATCTTGACTAATTTACATCTGGCTTACTGACACTCTCTCTCTTTCTGTTGTATTAGTTTGTGATATCTTTACTTTGTTATATACTGTACCTACACTGCATCACATCAAGTCATTTATTTAATGAGTTCCTCTCTTTCAGCGCCTTGAGTTTGTTTTACATTGTAAGGCGCTTTATAAATCTAATTTATTATAATTATTATTACCTAGCCTAATAACCGGTAATGTTTTAGCATTGCGCCCCTCTGACCCTCCTTGGGGTCATCGCCCATCACCTCCTTCTGACGTTTCCATCGGACGTTTCCTTACTGTGTGTTGGACTTCATCATTTGGAGGCAGTTTTCTCAACACGCTTATATCAATTGCTGCTTTTAAAGTATCCATTGACTTTACACCTGTTTTTTCTTATGGTGTTTTTTCTTAGACTTTTTGTACCATTAGTTACATTGTCATGTCGTACAGGTACCGAATGCACGATTAGCACAGAACTGTTACCTTTGTAACAGTACAAAGTTTAAATTAGACTTGTAAGACATGCAGGTTTCTGGAAATAGTTTGTTACTTGCTATGAGCAGCCAAACTATAGTCAAACTATAATATCACAGACTTTCAACTTAAGATAAAAGTTGGTTTAAACTGCCTCATGTCTGGTCTCAATTTGTCACCAGTTGGAGAATTTCAGAGTACATATTGGCAGGACTTGTATGTCCTCTACAAGTTTACATAATCCTAGGTTGAACAAACTGAGATGTTAAACAAAAAGAAAATGTGTTGTAATGCTGATTTGAAAAACTCACTTTCCAAGGAAAAACTATTAAAGGAAAGACCCAATCACTTTTAAAGAGAATATAACAAATAAAATATAATTCAATGGGGCAATTAGCAGTGATGATTGATAATAATTTTAATAACCTTCAATGTTTTGAAAAGTACAATTGCTAATTTTAGAATAGTTTGAAATTGTTGATGTGTGAGTTGCAATGTTACCATTAAAATGAAATAGCCAAAATTATTGATTGTTCTGTTTGGTTAAGGCCATTCTGACATCCTAATTATTTAGAGTTTATGAGTCATCATCTGTTTTCATTGAAAATCAATAACTGTACAATCAAGATTGTTAATGAACCCCAGATCACTTGTCAGTATGGTGCATGCATGCAAAAGATATTCAATATTCCCTTCAAATTCAGAAAATGGCACAATGTGTTTGTTAGAATAAAATCAACATCAGAAGCTGATTGTCATTGCTAACGATTGGAAGAAACCGAACAAAGTTATAACATGTGAAATGACTTTTACCATGTAAACAAATCATTGGATACATGTGTTCTTTTAGATCTTTTTGGGGGGTTTTGTTTTAAATAATTGTTTCAAAGTTTCCTTAATTACTATCTTAATGTAATTAAAATTTCCCAGAAATCCACTTTGCATTTCCTTGTTTAACACTTTCATTAAAATCTTTATGATACTGTAATAATCAACTAATCATACCCTCCTGTATCAGTGTCGTTCCAGTGTTGTTTATTAACAAGCCCTACAACCTCCTCTCATGATTTATCATATATAGAGGATTACAGGCAGAGAGCTGTGTCGTCCATGCATACAACACAGTGTGCACTGTGTGACATGTCATGCAATGCAAACTGTGTGTCAGTTCTGTACAGTCAATAATATGTGAATAGTGTATGATACTGTACTAAATGAACCTCCCTCAATAGGATATAGTCTGTGTACAGTAAATGGTTACTGTACTGCATATTTATTTCTGCAGTTTCCTAATTGTTGTTGAATGTATTGCTTCTTTTTTTTCTATGTGAGTGTTTTTGTGAACTATTTCTGTAGACAATTGCTGACTTAAAAATATCCATTTGAAGTGTTTTGACTGCCTCAGGTGCCTCTGTTGATATGTTAATACATCTACTGTAGACTGCCCTGTCTAAAACACTGCATAGTAGGATATATGTTAATACATCTACTGTAGACTGCCCTGTGTATGTTAATACATCTCTGTATACTGTCCTGTCTAAACTCTGCATAGCTGGATGTATGTTTTAATACATCTACTATATACTGATCAATATGTTAATACATCTCTGTAGACTGCCCTGTCTAAAACACTGCATAGCTGGATGTACATGTATGTTAGTACATCTACTGTAGACTGCATTTGAAAGATAATCTACTTGACATTACAATATGTGGGTGAGTTTTTGACAGTGATGGCACAACTTAGTTATTGAACATCTTCCACCCATTGAATTAAATCATCGTGATTAAACATCTGTATGAAGTATGTACCGACTATAGGTACTGTACATGTGCATTAAATGTGTTCAAGGGTTGTAAAACATAACAGATAACTCTTAACATTTGTCCTGTTGACTACTTCGCACATCTGTAAATTTTAGTAAATATTAGCACTCATGCTTTGTACTTCTCACCCATGCTACACTTTAAAGATCATGATAAATACAATCTGTACATGTTGTACAAATTACATTTAATTTATAATTCAGAGATAAGACGGACTAAAGCTTACTGTGTGTGTATCAGTGTATGGCTGTGATACACTAAATATATATTTGCAGGGGCGGATGCAGGATTTTTGACAGGGGGGGGTCTGACTGGTCCAGCCGCGCCTGAACGTAAGACTATCTAAGCGGAGCGCCACCATCAGTTGGCGCGGAGCGTACCAGAAAATTTTTGGCTTTACAAACCCCCCAGATGGCCGGAAACGGCACTTCCCGAGTATTCTAAGCTGCATGTACCTAGCCTGAAAATTTGGATCTCATGTCTTCAATTTCTCAATTGATGAGAAAAAAACTACTCAGTTTTGAAACTACTCAGTCTCATGCAGAATTCGTTGGCGCATCCTATGCAGCCTACCGCTCTGCCACCTCACCGCCCAAAAAAATTCGAACACCACCTCAATTTTGAAACTTTTCGGTCTGAAAATTGAGATTTTTAGTCATTTTTGGCACGTGTAGCACGCGTGCACACTATAGTTCATTTGACGGAAAAGACACACCTGGCTGACTTGTAAGGATAACCGCCCTTCTGACGTCCTACATGTTTAAAATTGGCGTTTAATTTAATTATTTTTTTCTCCTCTCTTTTTTTCTCTCTCTTTTTTTTTCTCTTTTTTTTTTCTCCTTTTTTTTTTTTTTGGCCAAGAGCAGGGGGGGGTCCGGACCCCCTGGACCCCCCCTGGATCCGCGCCTGATTTGTTAAATGTTATGTTTTACAGCATAAGATGATATAACTATTAACATTGTTTGGTTGGAACAGTTTGTCACGTATACATTAAATATCACTAAGTACTTCCCTTAGAACAGCTGTGCAGACATTTTGAATCTTGAATAGTCTTGAAAAAGTTCCTTAAATTCACTGTTTGTTTCTCATATGATTAAATATGTAAAGTGCTAAAGTGTGTTTGGACAACCAACTTAACAGATGCCGTCATTAAATGTTCATTAACTAAAGTACTTAATTACAATTAGTGAAATTATCTAGGATGTATGGTATACTTTGCTCAAAAAGCAATATTAGTTTGACTTGGTAGGCTGGATAAAAATGTGTAGAAATGATGCAAAAAGCTCTGTTAATATGTACACAACACCCAATATAATGCACGTTATATCTGTAATTAATGTTCACTCTATGTTCAGTACTTGAGCACGGTTGATCTTAGATACATGGATTTCTCATGTAATATTCGCTATCCACATTGCAAGTAACACCTCTTATAGAGTTATTGCCAAAGTCAGCCGAACATTACGATTCATTCCTCCGAACTCGGAGTCAGTAAATTTCACCGGCGCAGAGTTTATGAGACGGTAGGAGGGTATAGTCTTCATCCTCAGGAGTAGATTATTCATGATGATGACGAAGATGTTGCCACGTCAGCATCAGCTGATTTGCAGCGCTCCTACGTACATCTTAGTAACTAGCATATGTTCCACTGTCTCTGTTCTATTTCTGGCAGTAAGTTTTTGAGTGCTCAAGTGACTGTAAGGTAGTTGCTATGCACAACCGTATGGCATTTATTGTATGGGTGGATTTATTGGATGGTGGATGGATGGTATTACAGTGTTGGGCATATAATTAGTCCATGATCATACTGTAGTACTGTTCTAGTATGCTGTACAAACTTTGTTTCATTGCTATGATATACAAGGCTAATTCCAAGAAATTTATATTGCTATGAACATCAAAACATTAGTCATAACATCTTAAATTAAACTTCTACATTATCTGAAGTTGCCTTTGATTTCAACCTGAACTAATTATTCTGATAAAAACAGGAAATTGATGATTGTATAAACAAAGGTGTGACCAGTGAAACTTAAAAACATGTACATTTAAATTAGCAGAGTGTAGTGTTTTTTCACATGCTTGCAGTACTGTGCGAAGTACATAAATTAAGACTTGTGCAGTGTTCTAGTACTTAATTAGTGCTGTAGGCAAGATTATATACTTGTAAAGTAAATCCATACACAACTTATATGTACATCATTTCATGTGGGTTTACTAATTTGCTAACAGTTTCAGGAAATCCTTAAAAGGAATTTAGTTGGCTCTTACTTGAATTAGTTTCAATTGCCTTATAATCTGTTCTCAGATGTTTGCCATTTGCATTTTGCTCAGTCCTTTAAATTATGGGGTAGGGGGAGGCAGGGGAGGTGGAGGGGAGTATGGGTTGCATAGTAGGACAACACAAAAATGTTCAATTGGCAGTTGGTGCAAGGGTAAGTCAATGAGTCAAAAATAAGTCAATTGGAGAATTTACTGTGAATAAGATTAGATTTAATGTGATGGTTCTATCTCCCATGTGCGTTAGCTAGGTTAATAGTCTTTATGGAGTTAAGAATAAATGATATACAAACACACTTGTATCGTGACGGTTTCTTTTTCAATGACCAGTTAATTGCTTCCTTTGTTTAAAGTCTGATATTTAAGATGTAATTAGGACATACTTCCTATTTGTACCTGCTGTAGAAGTGTATGGCACTATACTATAAGTATAGCTAATTATTGTACTTGTACCTAACTTTGTCTTATGTCAATTCCCAGTTACAGCTTTTGTTTTCATAGAATAGAAATCATATATTTTGAAGATGAGTGTTTCAGTAATTATATCCACAGTTTTAGTTTACTGAGCAGTTATATGATAAAAACAACAAAGAATTTAGTAAGTGTGTATGCTTTGTATTAGTCCTGTTGCTTGAATGGAAGCCGCAAGGTTGTTACAAGTGTAAACTGGTCAAAACCAACAAAGATAATTCAGGATTTCCTGCACATATCATTTAAAGTCTCTGGGATCTGAGTCTTTGTTTGAATTACACATTTGAAACAAAGGCATTGGTTTTACCACATATGGTAATTACATGAACAATGGTTTAACATCACTTTAAATTGAGTACAGTAGTTCGTAATTTATTTTTTTTCTCGTATATTTGTGTAAATGCATTCAGCCACTGTAAACTTCATGGCATATGTATTTAGTTGGAAAGTGGTCACACCTTTACTCAATGCTTTCAATATTATATTCTCTTATTTTCTTTGTCTATCGCTGTCTTCTCTTCATGGCATATGTATTTAGTTGGAAAGTGGTCACACCTTCACGCAATGCTTTCCATATTATTTTCTCATATTTTTTTTTTGTCTATCGCTGTCTTCTCTTACAGAAATAAAGCTATAGCAGACTACCTCCGTTCAAATGGATTTGAAAATTCCCTCGAAGAGTTCACCAAAGAAGCTAAAATAGTAAGTCCTCCCAAAGTGAAGTATGTCCCATGGATTGAACCTGTTTCATTTAATTCCCTGTCTCTGAGAGCAAATGTTTTCAAGCTCCACTTGGAAAGTACATGCATGCAAAGAAATAGCTTGGGGTTAAAAAAGAAAGGGGGAAAAAACAATTGGATTTCCTTCTCGGGAGGAAGTGACAGAGAGCTTTTCTCTATGTACAGCTGTGTGCTGGTCCTGGATTGAGTTAGGGAGACCTACATTTTGAGAGATGTACAACTGTGATAAACTGTACACACAGTGACTAGGAGGAAGACGTTACAGCTTATCAGCTACGTCTCAGAGAGTGCAAGATTAAACCTCTGTCACACTTTTCAGTGTTGATTAGACTGTACGTAGTTGCCCATATCTGTCTCTCTGTCTGTTATGAGGTGCTACATCAGTACTAACGAGAAGGCTGTGTCATGGAGGCGGTACTGTTCACTTCGTCCGTGCTCAGCGATGCATGCTCGTTGCACTTGCATATATTGTTAGGCGAATCGACCGATGTTAATCTCCAGAGAGACAGTACCTACTGTACAGCATGAGTTGCTCATGACATTTTCAGACCAGCAAAACACAGTGGGATGACAATAAAAAATATAGGTGAAAAGATAATATCATGGTCAATATTACACTAGGTGTGTAGGATGTATCTATTTATATGAAAAAAAAAGAAAATCTTGAGAAAGAAAGAGACAAGTTAGATTATTTGAACACAAATAAACTGTTAAACAAAACTACCGTAGGACGTGTATGGTTGGATCTTGGATGAGCTCCATGGTAGTTAATTATTACTGTTATGGCTAGAGATTGTACTGAAGTAGAAACGGTCCGTTTAAGTTGTGCTGGCCCTCTATCACTGTCGGGGATAATCGGTCTGCTATGAAAAAAATAGCAAAATGCGACTTAATCATAGGCAAGTTGCTGCCCAAATGTTAATATGGGTAGCAGGGTTTGTATGCAAGATTACATCATTATCAGTTCTTTATGGGAAGCCAAAACGGTCAACCAGGAATCAGAGCTATGCAAAATATGAGTGCTTAATTTGTTACCTGCAGTAGCATGATTGAGATGTAGCATAGCATTGCATCCATACTTGCTTTACAACTGTGTACCGATATCACACTGTGAGCCATTACTGTAGAAGATATTGACTTATACTCCTGCACATGTGTGGTGGAGTTTGGGAAGAAGTTAGAACAATCTTCTTGTTATTTAGAGTTTTATTTACTTCACTAATCTCTCACCTCTCTCCCTTCAACATATCAGGTTATAGCAGATGAAAATTAGACTGGAATCACAGTTACAAGCCTACAGAACGGTAGATTTGAAAGAAAGAGGAAGTTGGATTTGACCCTGATGTGACTTGGGGGGGGGGTGGGGAAGGTAAAATATCTATGTGTACAAACACCCTGTTAACTTGAAGCATTGACTCTTTATCTTTCACAAAATAACTGTTTATCCTCGGAGTCATCTTGTGAGTAAGAAATAGTTTTGAGGTTTGATTCCTGCCGAAGGCAAGAGGAATCTTTGCGTTGGTGTGTACATGTGTATGACACCTTGGCTTACAAACACACTGTAACTCAAACACCAACGGTTGTAGCAAGGAGTCACCAAGCCTCTTGGCTTTCTGGTTCTTCATTTAATTCGATGTTGGTCAGATATTTAGATATATTCATAATTACTTGCAGGATGGAGATCTAGAAAAGAAACACGCCGGACTATTGGAGAAGAAATGGACTTCGGTTATCAGATTACAAAAGAAGGTGATGGATTTAGAATCAAAACTCAATGAAACAGAAAGAGAATATCAAACTGGAGTCCCGACACGAGAGAAACGATCAGCTAAAGAATGGATACCAAGGCCACCTCAGAAATATTGTCTGAGCGGCCATCGTGGTACGATTACTAGAGTAGCGTTTCATCCGACTTACAGTGTAATGGTGTCATCGTCAGAAGATGCTACGATTAAGGTACTTTGCTCGTCCCTACTTCATAACACTATTGCATGCATATATCATCCTATAAGTCGGTGACCTTTGACCAGTGTACACTCACTCACATGTTTGTATGAGCCAATGTCACAGCTGTGGATGACTGGCGCTGTGATGATTCCTGTCAACGAATTAGTCTAATTGTGCTCATAGTTATGTTTACTGTATAAGATCTTAAGCACTTACTATAATCCACATGCTGGAAGTAAATTACAGTCATGTTACATTAGCGGTTTGTTGAGAGATACGGTAATATAAATAAGTTTGTAATGAATGTTTTCATACTTTTTTATTTACCGTTGGCAGATTTAGTTAAAACTGACTGATGCTAAATAATAATGTGCTGTTTGCACTTAAAGGGTTATACTGCTTAGCTTAGTTACCTCAGACGTATGGTGTTGAGTAAACTCTTCTCTGCCATGTTAAACCACTTAAAGGGTTACACTGCTTAGCTTAGTTAACACAGACGTATGGTGTCGAGTAAACTCTCCTCTGCCATGTTAAACCACTTATAGGGTTACACTGATTAGCTCAGTTACCTCAGACGTATGGTGTTGAGTAAACTCTCCTCTGCTATGTTAAACCACTTATAGGGTTACACTGCTGAGCTATGTTAACACAGACGTATGGTGTTGAGTAAACTCTCCTCTGCCAATGTAAACTGCAAGATAACGATACTGTAGCGTACAATTATATGCTTTCAGACATTTTGACATTTACCCAGTGCTGCCTGTCAAATTGTAAACTTACAGATCATCACATTTGTTGTTCAGACACAACATTACACGATTGACTCTAACATCCAGGGCTTATAGTGTTAATTCGGTGGTTTTGTTTTGTATTTTCGCATTTCATTTCACTTTATAATCCTCTTCCCTTCACGCAATAGGTCTGGGATTATGAAACTGGAGATTTTGAACGCACACTCAAAGGCCATACAAATTCAGTGCAAGATATATCATTTGATCACACAGGAAAGTACCTAGGTGAGTATATGCATTGACAACCATCACAAAACTATTATCTCGTCTCATGTGGCATTTGTTCATTTCCTCAAGAATAATTTTTTATCATAACTCTGCGTGAGGCTTGAATGAATTAGCCATACAACGATTCGACAGGATGCGTTTAGGGACGGACATATCCTATTCATTTAAAAAAGAAATCTTGTTAAAGTGTAACGCTATCCATTGTTCACAGTGTCACAGCTATAGTTTCACTCATGCTTGCATTATATTTAGTTCCTCTTTGACAAACTGGTAGTAGTTTTAAAGGTAGATTTTGAAAGATTGTTTATTTTCCTAAGTAGCCTGTTTTGATACCTGATATGTAGCTATGAATAGGTCTCTTAATTTAAAAGGAGCTAAAATTTCATTTGAAAGAGAATAATGAAACCTGTTGTTCTACAATTCTGAATTGAGTCATTATTCATCTCTTCTCTTTGGTGGGGTGAGACAAAGGGGTTGGAATGGGTCAAAGGAAGTGGGAGAGGTGAAAAGAACAGGCCTTTGCCCCACCAGTTATAGGTAACTATTCAGGCAGAGAAACAACACAATGGAGAATTAATAATTGTTAAAGCAAAGAAAGCAGAGATATTCCTGCCTATTATTTATTTTTGCTTTGATCCATTTTTCTAACACAAGGACTGTCTGCCTTTATCTGTGAGAGTTGTTCTAAAGAACCTGATTATTTGAGAAAGTCTGAGCTGTTTGATTAAGTTAGTCCGTCTCATTTACCTCTATCCGGTAGCTTTTGAATCATCAATGTGTTGTAGGGTAATCATGAGTGCTCTTATGAATAAATTTAAACTTGAGACAGCTGGAGCTGATGGATTGCATCATTGGTGTAGCAGAGGTCACCCTACAATAATCCCTCCCCCACCACCCCCCTGCATTAGCCGGGCATCAACTTTGGTATTTAATGGAAGAGGCTATGAATAATTTCTTTGGCATGGGATGTTCACATCTACTCTTTTCATTGATGTTAAATGGATTACACTGCAGTGCTGTAATGCATGATGTGCTTGAGTTACGGACATTTCAGTGATGTTAATAATGTTCTCTACTCCGAGAAGCTGTTAAGATGTCTAGATGTTTCAAGGGATTATTGAGATGTGGGAACGGAACCTACTGTAGGTTAAGTGGAAGGTGAAGATAATGGTAAAATGGTCTCTGTTATAATGTTTTCTACAAGGAGAAGCTGTTAAGATGTCTATGTCTCTGTTTCAAGGGATTATTGAGATGGAAACATTTATAACCTTCTTGAATATCAGTGAAAATTGAGTTCCTTGTTGTGATGACTGGTTTGTTTTTTTAGGTTTTCGTGAGAAAAGATTAAGGAAATGAGTCATTGATTGTGTGGCTGTGACATTATATTGGCTTAACCTCATTGTCACATTTCAAGTTACATGTTTCCTGTCAAACTGCTCAGTGAAGTTAATTGGCAATATCAACCAATATGCAAATATACACAATCACAGTCCCATTAAATAACATTTATGTTGCACTGCTATGCATCAATCTGTTTATGTAGCAAATAAAGACACCTGTATGGCATTTTGCTATTTGACAATATCAGTGTTCAGGTATCTAAACTTATTGCTTAAATGTACCATTGCAAAAAGGATTTAGTCCAGAGGAAATTTATTTTTGTCCGGTTCAAAGAGGAATTTTCATAAATATTGCAAGCATCCCAGTGAAACTTGCATCCAATTCCTACATGGCAATTCTCAAGATATTGATGATTGAAATTGTCATAGAATATGACATTTAAAAGTGAACTTTGAAGCAAATAGGTGTGATGTCATTGCTGGACACTGGCCGCAGATGTTTTGTTTTACGTTATATATCACTTTATCGTTTTGACCTTGGATTGGATTGTGTTCCAACTTTTAGCCACTTGAGGCGATGTAATGTTAACAATATGCCAACAAATGGTGTCGAGATGTATCCCAATTCTGGAGTTAGGGAATTAGATAAAAAAATTATAGAAAAACATAACAGAGATTTGTCATTGGGCTGTTATGACATCACACCTGTTTGCTTCAAGTTCATTTTGGGTACAAAAGGTGTCGACTTGAATTGATGTAATCTCAAAGAAACTGTACATAGTAATTGAATTCAAAATTTACCAAGCTGCTGAAAATATATTCCCTAAATTCAGTCAAACATCGATTTTCCTCTAGGACTTTCCTTTTAATTTGAAAGCCTGGGGCAAGTTAGCCCATTGAAGCATTAATGTGGAATCTTCCATTTGTTCAGCGTTCATATTGTTTTTGTTGTTGACTTTTTGGATTATCGTCTGTTGATGTACTGCAGGTATTAAATAAAGTCTGTTGATGTTGGCACTTTAGGCTTTCACTATAAGAGCTTATCTTTCTATTTACTTACTAGGTGTTGCATCGTTCAGGGCTCCTAAGATAGTACTATTGAAGTGTTTTTCAGTCCGCTAAATGCAGGGTAGTCTAGATTGTCATTTTGGTAGGATTACAAGTTTTTGAGTTATGAGTAGGCTTAAAATGACAGGATAGAATAAAGTGTTTTTATATTATTGCCAATGTTTTTTCAAGTGCTCTTGACCCCTTTGACCTTTCAACAAACATAGAGTTGTTGTGGGTTGACTGATTATCCATGAAAAGGAGGCATGCTGTCATCACCCATCTATCACACTAGTGCCAAGGCACATTAGATTCACTGACAAATCACAAAAGTATTTAATGATGGATGCTCTTTGGATGTACTTATGCTTGCTATCTTTACTGTGTTAAGTATAGGGAGTGCTCTACTCGTTAAGCCATAAAGGTATTTTAGAGCACTTCCTTTCACAAGTCTTTGTATTTTTGTTAATTTATGTGCTTTTTATTATCACCTGAATGGTGTGATAAAAGCAAATAAATAAATGAAATGAAAGGTTTATCAGTTTTACTTGTACTAACACAATCCCCTGACATAACCCAGTGCTAATCATTCTTCACTGATAAATCTGGTTTCATGATGTATATATAACTGAAACAGAAAATCACAGATGCATGTATAATATCATGTGCATCTGTGAACATCATAAGTTAGGCTGTTGTTGTACAACATACTAACATGGTGCTATAGATTCTGTCATTGGTTTGCCTTGTGAAGGTTACCAGTGAGTGGAGCTGAAATTGACAGTACTAGGGGATCAATCTAAGACCTC
Organism: Apostichopus californicus; assembly: GCA_020650975.1. Taxonomy (NCBI): domain Eukaryota; kingdom Metazoa; phylum Echinodermata; class Holothuroidea; order Aspidochirotida; family Stichopodidae; genus Apostichopus; species Apostichopus californicus. The sequence goes on along the minus strand of JAIPMN010001562.1, from coordinate 20,681 downwards.
TCGTGCATTCTATTTGTTGGTTATTGTTAATTTACATTTACTCATCGTCATGAAAAAGATCTCCCAAGTAACAAGATAAAGCGAGTTAAAGCTTGGGAAACAGAATTCCGGGTATTGATGACTAATTCTGAAATCATGTGACCATTTTCTGAGCATAGTTAGCAACTTTGGTGTCGCTCCAACAATTCGGAAATAAACTGCACATCTTGTTGGCTCTGTATGAAATTAACAGTGATATACAGTAGTAAAAATTTGTAATTTCTGTCGTAATTTCATTCATTTAATTTTGTAATTTTTAGTAATTACTCCATTCCTTTCTTAAATGTCTCCTATACATCTACCTAGCGTAAAAACTGGTAACATCCTTGCTCTTAGCCCCCAATGTTCCTAAGAACTGGTAGCATCCTTGCTCTTAGCGCCCCCCCCCCCCCAATGCCCCTCTGTTAGCTCACTGCCATCCTCTTTCTGAGTCTGCAATTCAGAAGCCTGACACGCGCACACTATGTTTTTTAATAAACATCATATTAATCTTCTGATTCATGTCTGGTATGACATCCGCTGTGGAGTTTTTGAAACCAGAGGGAAGTTGACTTCCTCTTGTTTCAGTTATTGTGCATACAGTCTCCTTGAAGTTTTCAATGGTTTTGACAGCATGGTACTATTAGTTACACACATATGACGTCTGCACACATAATGACTGACATTATCATTTGGGCCTGCACCGAGGAGCCAACATCTTCATCAAAATAGCCTTAAAGCAGCATTCCAGAGATTAAGCAAACTTTAAAGGTGAATACTGTATTATTAAAACTGGAACCAAGACTAAACTTCTGCTGAAGGTCATCCTTTAATAAAAGTCATGGAAATCATATTTTTAATATTTCATCTCCTAGATACAAGTTCACAACAAAATTTCAGATTTTCTTTTCTGCTTTTAATCTGATTATTTTTCATAAAAGGCTTTCTAACTACTGTACACTAATTCTCTGTTAATAAGTATTTTTTAATTTTTGTTATCATCAGCTTCCTGTTCAGCTGATATGAGCATTCGTCTGTGGGATTTTGAAACAATGGAATGCATCAAGACCATGCAGGGGCATGACCACAATGTCTCGTCTGTGCACTTCTTGCCAAGTGGAGATTATATTGTCTCATGTTCCAGAGACAAAACCATCAAGTTGTGGGAGCTGGCCACTGGGTAGGTTGTCTTTAACACCATCTGGAACAAAAAATTCATCAATTGATAGTTAATTGAATGCTGTGTTGTTTTGAGGATCTTGCTTAGCCTATCGAATCTTCTGATGAATTATAAAAGTAAAGGAAGAAGGAAAAACTGATTGGGAAAATCTCAACAAATTTTTATTAAAGTGATCAGATCATTAAAAATACTGAACCTTGAACGACCTGATTGAAAACTTTCCAACCCAGAGGTCACGGAATACAATCTGGTCCTAGCCAAAGAAATCTTGCATCTAATCTACCAGCGACAAACTTGCGAATGTAACGATTCTCATGACAAAAATGGGAATATTACATTGAGTGGGAAATAAAAGATTACAAGAGCTCTTTTCATGTACATATTCCATCTGTTATATTTTCATATATCTTATCTCAAGTAGGTCCTCTTCACAAATTGCCCAAAGTTTCAAGTTTGTTTGTTTCAGTCATGGACTGAATTGATTGTTTCAGTTGATTTATTGTTCGACAGGCTGCTTTGTTAGAGTTTTTTAAAATCCTCGCTGAAAAATTGTGTTCAGACAGGCAGGTTGGACACTTCTGTTGTAATAGATGTTCCAAAAAAAAAAAACTGTTAGCAAACTTCTTCAAAGGCTAAATGACAAGTAACAGTAACAGAAGGGACAAAAACACGCACAGAATACAGACAGGTTAATGAGCAGGTGAACACAAAGAGATAGATGTAAGGGGATTAGTAGACAAGGGATGGAGAGAAGAAAGAAAGAAACCAACAGGGGAAGAGGAGAGGTAGGAGATAAACAGTGGAGGGACAAAGAGAGGATGAAAGGAACAGGGTAGGGAATAAAATGGAGAGGGACAAAGACAGAAAGGTGTGGAGAGAAAAGGGTGGAAGAGAGCTATGAGTAGAGGAGTGATTTGGGGGGGGGGGAGGAAACAGAGGAGGGGGGGAACGGAAGAAAAGTTAGTCATGTCCTTCCTGAATGTTGAGCCCATGAGGTTGAATGGTGCGAAGGTGTTGTATCCACAGCCTCTCTCTGCTGATTCGTACTAGGTCAGGATGGCTACCTAAGGGTAATGGATGTTCGTGTGTTGTTTCTCGACAGATACTGCACCAAGACGTTCCTGGGTCATCGGGAATGGGTGAGAATGGTGAAACCCAACTCAGATGGATCCCTACTGGCCAGTGCTTCAAATGACCAGGTTTGTTAAAAATTAAAAAAACTATTTCCGTGATCTACTGTCTCATTAATATTTCAATCTTACTCATCTTGAACGTTATTGTATGGAAGATTAATTGCTCTTGCTGTGGGTGGAAGAAAAACATGCATTATTAATGCATTTATGCAGACGTTGCAATAAAATATTGATAATGATTCTTGGTAAATGATATTGTCACACGCATACATTCCTTACATTAACTTGTTGAAGATATCATTCTTGTTAGTATATGACATTAATTGTCTCACAAAGTTATGTTTAAAATCTTGAGAAAACATTTTGCTTTTCAAAACACAAACATGCACTCTTTGCTGATGCTTGTTTTATAGTAGAGAGCTATTTACCTGGAACTTCTTTGCTGAGTTGTTTTCATTGGCATTAACTAGCGACTCTAAACTTTCTGCTTTTAGTGACCTTTAATGAGAAAAGGACGTCATAGACTTTGTGCAGAGTATTGCTCAAGAAACTTGAAATGGCATTAGTGAACAGTAATCCGTTAATTTTAATGTATGAATTGATACTTTTAGTTGTAACTTGTCAGAGGATAACTAGACATTTCTACAAGATAAGCATCGATTGTTTTGTCGACAAATTGTGAAAGGAGTTCAATGACTTACTGTACTGTTTTTTGCAGGGAACTTGTAAGCAAATGGATTTGATATATATTCTTGTAGAGAGAGGAAGTTGTTTCAAGGTTGGATGAACTTAACACCGTAAACTTTTTAGATTTTCATCACCTTCATCTAAATCCTCTCTGATGTTATTTTACAGACTGTGCGGGTATGGGTGGTGGCAACCAAGGAATGTAAGTTGGAGCTACGAGAGCATGACCATGTGGTGGAGTGTGTCGCCTGGGCGCCAGAGTCTGCTCATTCCACCCTCAATGAAGCCACTGGGGCAGAGGTGAGTTATAATGGTCCCCTTGCTCGTTTTTGTTCCATTTCCAGGCCTAGACATTCAGGTTATTTACCTGCTTATTGCTGTTTACCGGTAGGAAAGGAGGCACTGGCATATTTTCCTGCCTGTGTACGTTAGGAACATAAACATGAAACTCAGTACAGTAACTCTTGTGTAGAATTGGGACTTTGACATTAGTAAGTAGAAGTTTTAAGTACTTGCTATTTTTTAACTAGTGGCTAAAATTGTGACGTTTCTAGTCCAGCTTTTTGGACTGGTTCTCAGGGATATCTGTTCATCAGAGAAAACTTAAACTTTATTAAGGCAGCCAAGAGGAATCTTTCTGGCGGTTAACAGGATAACTAGTTTATGCAAAACAATCAGTTTCAACCTTCAGGGCTTTTGAATATTCTTCTGTCTGGTTCAGGACCAACTTTAACTTCGCTAATCTAACCAGGACAGCTATATATTGTGTGGAGATCCTTCTGCATAAAACTAACCTCAACTTGCCAATAGCGTGTTGTAACATTACAAGGCGTACAACCATAAAATGTATGACTCTTGTGGGAGTTTCCACGGGGTCACCTTTGACCCAAACTGAATTAAACGTTAAAGAAAGAAGATTGAGCATCTGGATTCAGTTTGTTTGTATCGGGCAAAAGGTAATTAAATTTATTTGGAGCAATGTTTGTGATACTTTCTAAATGTACATGAATGTGATTATTAACAGGAGACATTATGTAAGGAGAGAATTAACAATGGCTTTCTATAAATCTATAAATCATGTCGTTATTTTTCAAAAAAATACTTGATTTAAACAGAGTCTTACTGCGCTATATTGCTAAGTGACATGTTTTGTCTATTCCTCCATGAATAACTGACCTAAAACAGATCCACAAAAAATGTAAATTTTGAAACATTTTCTCACATAAACCAAATTGAAAGGTCTCTTATCTTGTGAGTTAGGATTGGTTGTCCCTACCTTTGATTACTGTATGTATATATTTGTGGTATGCATCACATATTTAAACATTTGTGTTGTCCCTTATGTTTGAAGTAGATTTAGCTGTTTAGATTCATATATTTATATGTGTCCATTTCTTCTTTGAATCTCAAGAGCCTTCTTGCAAGATTTTGAAAGTTTAGATATATTTGTAATTATTTATTCTTCCATACTACAGTTCTATGTGAATTATTTATGTTGATGCAATGTATGCTAATGTAAATCAACATGAAATATGAGACTTGAGTTTATTAATTTGAAAAGTTAAATGGAGGTTAAAAGTCTAGAATAGTGACCCTGCTTCCACTGGGTGGTCTCCCAGGTAATGGTCTCCCACTAACACACATGGAAAGTAAATCAAACTGGCCTATGATCACATTAATTTTAATGTTCAATAGTGAAGTTGGTAAGGATCTTTCACCAAACATTCACCTTGGGTCTATTTCTGCCTTCTGTTTGACAATATTAGTCCTGGTAGGTTTGTGATTATCCTTGCAGTAGAGATGAATTGATGTTGCAATGTAAACACCAATAAGGAGGATGGAGAATGCATCAGGACCACCTCATCTATTGCTTAATAGACAGTGGGAGTGGGAGGTTTGGGTTCAAGTCCCAGTTGAGGTTGGAAGCTTTGTCAGCATTCAATTCCCTGACAGCATGCCCTTTCAAAGTAGACAGACGTAGTCTTTGGTTTGCCTCAGTCCAATAGTTGTTCCATCGGATGTAATCACTATTATTATCTATCTCTGTCTCTCTTCATCTCATTCTACATTTTAATATCTAGATTACTAACAACATGGACGGCCAGGAGGTAAAAGCCCATCACCTCATTAAGAGAGATCGTGACTCCATATTACATAAGTCATTGGTGAACCAAACCTGGGTCCTTGACTGGATCAGTGCAATTAATGCATTACTCATTGCAATGAAAAAAAAACAGACTTGCAGCAGCAAAACTACATTGTTCATTAAGGGAGTGATAAATACCACTTCATCAATATACAATGTATTAATGACCAAGACAAAGGTGATGTCACTAGTTTGGCTTTGCGGCTATTTTAAGATCGTTACAATTCATGCAAAATGATATGTTAACATCATAAGAAAGATGGTAGTCCTTTGTCATCACGCCATATATTACAAGAACCTCGATACAAATGATAGCCTTGATTTCAATGATGAATCCGGTCTGGTTCACCAATGGTCTTACCTCAAGGGTTTAATGCTTCCCTTCTTGGCTTGTATGTTGATTTTGGATGTGGTGGTCTGCACGAACTTGAACATACCTTCCCCTTGTGCATGGAATGTATGAACATTGTGTACTGGTGGTAGTAGGTTTGGTGGGTTCTATTCATTTCTACATTGTAACCAAACATATTTTGTTGATTATTTGTCAAGAAAAGATTCCATTTGATTTCACAAAGGCTTTGCTAACATAAGTTGTTCTTGCGCTCTAAATTGTATGTCTCCTTGTCATACCAGTGCAACCTCACCCTTCTCACCTCCACTTCCTCACACCTAGCTGTACCCTCCCTTCCCCCCACCCCCACCCCCACCCTGTCAATCCCTTAGCTTTATATCCAAATGCTTTTCCCTTCTATTGTTCATGTTTTGCTGATTATTTTGATAGATTTGGTTTCTTCATTGTCAATATTTGTTCACCCGTAAAAGGAATAGTATCTATAACTTGTGTGTCGTATGTTCTTGGGCATCGTGTCAGGAGGAAAAGCTGCAAAATGTCATCCAGTCAGGCTGAACAAATATTAAACAGAATAGGAACTGCAGACCAGCAGTGCCAATTTAATGAAACTGCAGAGAATATGCTATGCAGCCTGGCAGGCATGATGATGTAGCGCCCTCAACATCCTCTTGACGCTGTGCCTTACATGATGCTGTGTCCCCCTCACGCCTTACACGATGGAACCCCTCTTATCGATCTCAATGCAGTTGTACTGTTACCCTGCCATGTGTAGGACCAATTGATAACCTTATAGTGATTGCAACCCAAACTTCAAAAGATGACTTAAAATTATTACACCAGTATTATGAACGTTGGAAAAAGTGCTCTATAGAAGCAAATCTTTCTCTTAACAGTTCCGTAATCTTTCAAGTAAAGCAGAAAAATATGCTAGTACTGAACACAAAGTTATTTTAAATCAGCATTTTATGTCAAAAATATCTTCTCATGTAATATAAAGTAATGGAATTGATATCTTATGCCCTTCGGAACATTTTCAGGAAGTTTTAAATTTGTTTACGGAATCATGAAAATCAATTCTCTTTTTGATATAAAGTGAAGTGTATTCCTCCATTTGATCAGTCCTTACTTAATGTGGGCGTGACATTGAATCGGTCACTGATTTATTGTGACCGTGTGGCTGGTGATTGTCTCTTCATTCTTGTATCTCTCTGTTAACATTTATAACCTTATCATTGCCTGCAACACGGCAGAAAAGACCGTCTAAAATGATTTGTTGTCTCTGATGTCAAACAATTTATGCCGTTACTGGGAATGAAACAAAAATAAGAAAGTATGATTAGACCATTAATTACCTGAAGAAGATTTGGGATTTGAAGGATTTTAGGCTGGGGGCTGTAAGAGGATGACGATCTGGTCTGCATAATATCCCCCCCTCAAGAAAAAAATAATAAAAGTAACATGGAGAAAGAAAATGTCAGTTGTAGTAAACCATTTCTGACGATGCAATGAGTATATCCTTCTCAGTTATCCTTGATTCCCTTCACAGTGATCATTTTAGTCAGGTCGAGGATACTATTTTAATATCATAATATACTATTGCTCGAAATGATATAAAAGATGAATGAAATAAGGAATTGTCAAGAGAATTCTGGATAAATTCTCAATTAGGTGGTTTCAAATATTATGTGTGGTTTTCATTGAGGGTACCAGTAGTGCTTTTTCACTTGCAAAAATGAAATACATCTGTTGCAATGGGTCAATTTGGATGCTTCATTGCACCTTGTCAGAAATTGAGAGAAGTGGATGAAATAAAAGCTTGCAGGGGTATTCAGTCAAACTCTTGAATAAGGAATGGGGAAAAAAAAGCTGAAGACAATATTAAAGTAGTTTTATTTAGGGATAGGATTAGTAACTTTAGGAAGAAATATTTAGTTTAAATAATATGGGATAGCATTAACTAGTATTTAGAAATGATAGATAATTTTATTGCATAATCACCATGAAATTTTCAAATTCATTTTTTGTTTCGTTTAGGGATGTGAGTAAGCATTGTTGGGGGTTGACAGTCCACATGTAAAGTAAATATTACTGTTAAAACAATACTTTACCAGAACAAATCATTTGTGTTCTAGTAGTTTGATGTGCTAGGGATTGAAAGGTCAAGCCTAGTGAGTTTGCCAGATTGGTGTAAATTAGAATGATTATAAAATGAAATGATCATCAACAATTTCCAATCATGAGTAAAATACCAATCAGTATGGGCTTTGCTATTTAATCCTTCATTTGCATTAAAATTCCATATTTGGTGCAAGCCCTTAAGACAAACCATATAAATATGCTTGAATACTTTGAAGAAATTGCAGTCGAAACTCTATTTGCTAGAACGAGATTCCAAGATTTGCTTCTACTTTTGTATGGCAAAGACAGTAGCCTATAACTGCTCCTAAACTTACATTACAACATTGATGCCTATGGTTGACAAACTGTACACTATCCCTGTTCCTATGGTAACTCGGCAGTAGGCAGTCAGCTGATAACATTGTGTGTGATAACAGTCTGCCACCTTCCACCCTCCCTCTTCCTTGTAGCATGGCGTAAATGTTTAATTTGTGGAGCTGTGCAGTTCAATAACTGTTTTCTAATGTGAGTGTTTATCACATTGTTTGTGATAGCACTCTGACAGAGTTTCTCTGGTTTTAATCAGTTGTTGGTCCAAAGGTCTTTCTATTCTCTGGATATTTTACAAGTATTACCTCAGTGAGCTTTATGACAGTTGGAATTATGTAGCAGTAAACCAGGATGTGTGTGCAATGAACTGCTCGTAATTATCTGTTGGAAGAGGATGGAGATAGGGGGGGGGGAAGGGGGTGGTGCTTGATTAACTCTGGGAGAGGGGGATGGTGCTTGATTAACTCTCCTTGGGGTGTTTATTCTACATAGAAGGTGGTGGTGGCGGCTACAAATATATTTCTCTTTTTCATCTATCCGGTTTACACAGTCTTCATCTATCCCGTTTACATGGTTCCCATCTATCCGGTTTACCCGGTTTTCATCTATACGGTTTACATGGTTGCCATCTGTTTGGTTTACATGTTTTTTTCTTGACAGTATTCACAATATTAGGTTTATCATAAATAAATGTCACAGAAGCTGTTCACTTGTCTACACTAACAAAAGCCATTGGAGACAAAAGGTGGACTTGCCATGAAGTTCAATATTTTGATGGTACCAGTTCAAGCCATATAGCAGCCCAAAGTCAAGAAGCATTGTATCCAAGAGCTGCTTAATTATCATTTAAATCCAAACCTACCTTAAACATTCTTTTTATTTTAATTGATGTTTGGAACAGCTAAAATCCATTTGGTCTTTTCTATTTCAATGTTCATATTTTGTGTAGCAGTTTGTCTGAAATTTTGTCTCAGATTATAAAATACTATGGACCCTGTGTAAAAAACTGCTAGAGATCTTTGCACATGTGTAGCAACTTGACCATGTTTTGTTGCATTTAGTGATGCAATTCAAGATGAATAATTCCCTGGTCTTTCCTATACATAGTAGTACTGCATGTATTGTTTGATGGTTAACCTTATAGTAGGGAAAGCTGGACTGTTTCAGTAGTGGATTAAGAGAGTACGTAATAAATATTGAGACAAGTATAAACCATGGCTGATAGATATCTAACCTACTGTAACCATGACGTTAATTAGTCTTCTGTTTAGTTCACAAAGACAACCAACATAATTGATTGGGTTGCTGTAAATACCTCAAATAATACAGGTTTTTGTCCCCCGTTTCTTCTTTTTGACTGTCTTTTTTAATTTTGCAAAGTAATGAGATACTTTCTCAAGTGGTTTGTTTTTGATTAATTTTTTGATTATTTTCTATTCCGTGTTTTCCAGGTTAAAAAAGGAGCCCGATCTGGACCGTTCTTGGTATCTGGGTCTCGAGACAAGACCATCAAGATTTGGGACATCAGTACAGAAGTCTGTATAATGACATTGGTGAGAGGTTTATTATAGTCTCTTAGTTAACTGTGCAGTATTATTATGAAACAAAACCATGAAAGAAGTATATTGTATAAAATTGGAAATTTCTTTCTATTTGTGCTCTAAATTTGCCTTACAATCTTTAAATAGCCAAAATATTTATTAATGATTCACATACAATACTTCTTGTCCATTTCCCCCATTCATACCCCTTCATCACCCTCTTTATCACCCTTCTAACCCCTTCCTTCCCCTATCATAGCAAAGTAAAAGTAGACCTATGCAGTTAACTAACAGTCCAGGAATAGATAATTACATTGGTCTGCGCTACGGGGTACTGCATCTTGTTTTGATGTTTGGTGTAAATTAATTAAGACCATTATAGGAATACTACAATAGTCGTTGCTAAAGGAAGATCCTTATTGAACCACATTGTAGAGTCAGTTTTATGAAATGCCCAGTTGAAGATTGTTTGGTGAAGCAACAACGATAACCACCATATTTACTGTTTTTTCTATTTAATGTTTTATGTCATTGTATTTTCTAGTTTGTTTGTAAAGCGCACAGATGCATCGCGCGTAGTGCGCTATATAAGATTTTATTTACATTACATTACATATGTTTATTTGTCCAAAGTCTCAGACTTCAAGTCTTCAAAAGCTGTGCAAACTATAAAATGCTCTCAACATGATCTTTAGCGAGGCATACTGTGTTCAGTTCAAGGTACAACAGTATATTCTGTCATGATAGAGGAATACTCAGTGATAATAGGGATCAGGTAGATCTAAGGGAAACACCAACAAATGCTGAGGCAATTCTTGTGATGTATGAATAAATTAATACATCATATGTTTATTTGTAACAGTGTCCCCAGCCATTTTAACTACACTTTACACATCAGAATGTTATGTAATTGTACATGCTCGGTTAAGTTATTGTCTGTCTGTTGGATTAACCTGTACTTTTCTTATGTCTCTAGCATGGGCATGATAACTGGGTGAGAGGTGTCCTGTTCCACCCCGGAGGGAGGTACATCATCAGTGCAGCGGACGACAAGACGCTAAGAATCTGGGACTACAAGAATAAAAGATGTATGAAGACCCTTGAAGCACATGAGCATTTTGTGACATGTCTGGGTAAGTTAAGAGATTTACAGATATAACACTCTCATACTCAACAGATGTAAGGAGACCCTTGAAGCACATGAGCATTTTGTGACATGTCTGGGTGAGTTAAGAGATTAACAGAAATAACACTCCCATACTCAACAGATCACTTTCTGTTTATTCATCATGTCAATAGAAAAGCTGCAGCAGCTGTACAATCCACTGCAGCAAGGCTGTAGCAATATCAGACTATAGGAATTATCTCTGCAGACCAGGAGTGTCCATGGCTTCAAACTGCAGAGCACATTGCAGTTCATCTGCAGTCATGCTGCAGCCCCTGCAGTTTCCAAAAGTGTGTAATGCAGATACAGTGTGTACTGTTCAACCTGTTTCATATATTCTTAGTGGTTACCAGATGTTCTTTGTTTCACAGAAACATCATCCTTTAAAATGTTTTCTGCACTTTATACAGAAATAGAAAAGCGAAACAAATACTTGTCCAGTTGTGATATTTCCGACAAGAAACAGTTCAATCCCAAAGTAAAATTGAAAACTTTTCCTAAATTCCATGAGCATAGTTGTTCTATATAACTGTGTTATGGTCTAAGCTCTCAAGTGAAGAGATTACGGAAAGATGAAACATTGTTTCGTAGTAATTCTTGCTTCTTTCACGTACACTTTGCCCTCTTTGAATTCAGTTTCTCAACCAAATTTGTTCATTAAAGATGTTAAACAGTGCTTGCTTCTTGAAGACGATATATTTTAACGGCAGCAGGAATACCTTCTTCATCCTCTCACCTCTATTCTGTCTCTCTCTGCCAACAGATTTCCATCGTGCAGCACCTTACGTTATCACCGGCTCTGTAGATCTAACCATTAAAGTCTGGGAGTGCCGTTGATGACGACGATTATGAGTCTGTTATGTCCGCTGCCTCACTGGAATCGTGGCTGTTTTGTTTCAATCCGCAGCTTGTGAAAAAAAAAACTCATGTATTTGCTTGTGTGAAACAACTGAGAATTTGTTTTTAATTTTTCATTTGTGGGCATTTTGTTGCTTTTGAAGAATGGTGCACAACAAAAGACACTGGATTATTTTTGCCAGAAAACGCGACGATGGGAACTGGTTGTTTACGTAGGAATTCATGGACAGACGGGTCACTCACTGCTGCGCCATGTCAAAGAAAAATAATGGAGCATCAGACCGTCGCAAAGATTGTATGTGAATCCAAACAGCTCTTAAAGGCTTCGCGTTAGTCTCGGATATCATCATCTCGGTGTCTTCTGTTGAACTCCTCCGTCTCTACTCCCGGGTGTCAACCTGCTCCTCCTCATCCCTGCTGTATGTTCAAATTTATTTAAATGTCCAACCTGTCACTGATGTTTGTCTAATGGTACTCTGGACATCCCCCCCCCCCCCCAGCTGGTCTTTACAGTGGAAAAGACGTATATGTTTACAAAAGGTCTTGCCCTTGATGGTACAATTAGGATGGTACTGAGAAACCACCTGCTTATGTGTTTTATTAGACTGCATAGATTTGATGGCCAATATCACCATAGGGTTCATCACGACCAACTTAGTCATGTCATACCTTTGGAATATAAAAAAAGAAGAAAAAATGAAAGAAAACCATCAGAAATGTGATATTAATATGTAGAGGCTCAGAGGTTACATGGTTTTGGTTATCAAACTGTTTATCATTTTTCTTTCGTAACTCTGTAGGTCAAATGTGAAACATACCTACCTGTCCTTCAAGTGAATATTGGCTGGTTACTTCAAAAACTAGGTGAAGAATTTTCATTTGCTATAAGATAATTTGATAATAATCTGATATCCCATCCATACTATTCATTGCTATTCCACAAGTCCAGGTCTTTGAGAGGGTACTAGTTACTCTTATTTGTCCATATTTTCCCTGCCCCCCCCAAAACAAAATTAAAATTGCAATATTTTTCAGGTATGATTTGGGGTAATAAGGGTTACAAAACATTCTAAAATGAATTGAATAAGATATTTTGAAAAGTTACCATAGAACACATTTACTGGATCTCCTGTAGCCTCTGTAATATATAATATGCACGTCTCGGTTTCTCTGGAACGTGGACAAACTTGTGAGTTAATTTCATCACAACTATAAAACAATCAATCGTTTGTGGAAAGAATTTACCGTTCAGTCGATGTCACTTGAATCTGAAACATGAGGGTCATGGAAGAGCTGATGAGGAACTTTTAGAGTTTATCAAGTTAGACAGTCTGACAATTTAATTTTTGAAACTACTGTGTAACTGCTGGTATGGTTTTACATTTCTACAGGGTATGGAAACTCCTCCACCTCCACCCTCCTCCACCTCCTCCAAAACTGAAACTTGTCCTAAACGGAGTCTCAATCAAACACTTGGTGCATTTATAATTCTGTCAGTGCCACCAAACGATATCTGATATATGGTTTGATGATACTGACAGAGTTATAGGGAAACACTACAGTATGAGACTTGCCACGAACAGTTCACTTTACAGCACAAACAATTTGAGTATCAAGTAGACCAGTTTTATATTTCTGTCCACCATCCTGCGCCCAAATATATGTACGTAGCATTTTTGACCACTTTATCTCACATTCGTAGACAATTCACATAACATCGTAAAAGTACAGGTGTTATTTATCTTAAGCTATTTATCCCATTTTACTTTCCTTTAAATATTGGTGAATCTTGGTAAATGTTGAGTTTAAATACTCCATTTTGATGGATAATACTGAGTGAGAAATACTATTCCACGTAGATATATTCCATCTGTTATATCCTATGGAGGTGTAGAACTCAGTAGAAGAAACAAAACCTGGACTATCATGTTACATCATCAATGATACAACATTGTAACTTAGTGTTGATGTAAAACATTGTCCAGAGTTTGACAGGATTGTCCAGAGTATGACAGGATTGTCCAGAGTATGACAGGATTGTCATGAGAAAGAGAACACTGAACTGAGAGATTGGGATTTGTCAGCCAAACTCTCAAATTTCAGTGAAAAAGTGATGGAGATAAATTGTTTACTTCATACGATACATATTCCAAGGCACCAAATTATTTTAGGGAGATTGTAAACAAACATAGGAAAGGATTCTTTGTAAAGGAAACAAACGCCCTAAACCGTGAAATAATCAATTTTTTCCTCCATTGTAGTTTAAAGGTCCGTTGTGAGACTACTTTTCAGTTGATTTTCAAACATTCGTATGAAAGTAGTCTTTGCACGCTTTCAGAGAAATGTTTGATTGGCAATGACATTTTTGATCTATGGTTTGGCATTATGTAAAGACATGATGATGGAATATGAATCTAGGGAATTCATAGATTGTCCGAACCGGATGGAAATTCCTTTGATGTCTTCAATCTGTTAGTTGCATGTTGGAGTGTTACAGTATGCTTAGGGGGAACTACCAGGTACGACACACGTAGTAGGGTGCTATGTTTATTCAGAACTTCATATGTCTCTTTTATCAATGTACAAAAAAACTGTTCTTGTGAGTAAACATAACGCATGCAAGTAAACTCATATGGTATTTTGTAGCAATGACATTTAACTTAAACTTTTGTTTATTTCTTCTTGTTTTGTTAAGGGTTTGTACTCCTGCTTTTCTCTCCAGTACCCCTTTATTTTAGTCATGTCAACATTTGCCTATGAACACTAAGATACACAGGAGAACATTGTAACAGATACCCTCATTTCATGTTTATTTTTAATTTAGAAATACTTTTGCTTCTCTGGTGATTGGGTCTTACACGTTATGTCAGCTTTTTCCAAAAGTTATTGAATGCTCTTCCAGTTGTATTATGTAAAGCTAGTTTTGTTTTATAGTTGGCATAAATCTCCTTGAAATGCTTGCATTTGATTGGTTTATACCTCTAAATGCTTACTTTTGACTGGTTTATGCCACTCAAAACCCAACATTGTATTAGTATCCATAAACCTAACTTAAAAGTTAATGCTTCAGTCAATTAATTCTTCTAATTAAACAATAATTATCAATCTTGGGTAAAATCATGACAAGTTTTTTTTGTGAGTAGATGTAAGAACCCCTTTAAACAAAAGACACATGAGATGCTTGGGTTTATTCCATTTGTCTGAAACAAACTATCTTGACTTATTTCTGTGAATCAGGCAGCAATTGCAGGTATCAACTTCTTAATTGTAAATTATCAAGCATGTCTTCTTTCAAGACAATGTTTTCTTATTTAAGTTTATTCTTCTTTACAAGTCTGTGGTTTAATGGAACAGTTCATGTTATGTGGTAGTTACATAATATGGATGTGTTCTATAATTCATCTGATAACTGCAGACACAATCCATCTGCAGTGACATGCTGGAAGTTGTTACAACTGTCAACTTTCAAATCAGAATCAATTGATAAATGGGACATTGCGATGAGCATAAACTTTAATAAGGCTAAAACTTTATTTTGAAATGATTCGTTAGACCAATATAAACTATGAATGTTTGACACTTTCCTTGCACCTCTGTTGCAGTTGACTGTCAACATGTTGAGACTTTCAACATGTTGAGACTGTCAACAAGTTGGTGATGTATATTTCATATTCTGGATGAGTTCCAGTACAGTATATGTATGGTCTTATTTTCAGATGGATATTGACAAAATGGAATGTTAATTACTGTCCAAATGAAGTGGTTTTTGTCGGCTCTTTGTTAAAGCTGAATTCTCAGTTAAAAAATGTTTGTTTCGATACATGTTACGCTCAATGTGGTTGAAACACAGCCCTATTGTTTATGTTAAGTTGACCTTTAATCCAGTTTGAGTAAGGTTATGGTAATTGTATCTCTACTAGAGGGAGCTATTTAGGACTAGGTTCATTTTCTTTTGGGTTTTCTCCCTGTCTTTGCAATTCATAATAAAAAAGAGTTATTTTTTGTACATATGAATATTAAGTATTGCTTAAGATGAATATGCAAGCTTTATGGAGAAGGTGCCTCTGGTTTTATTCATGAGTTAGTGTTATTAATTAATTAATTAATTAACCAATCAGTGGTGAGGTGAGTAGACAGAGGTCTTTGGTGTGGTCTATTCTCTGTTAGTATGATATTATAGCACATTTCTTCCATGTATGGTGACAAAGTAAATGATTATGTGATATACAACTCTGTGGGTAATTTAGATGTCAGCGGTCTATGTAGATAAAATGCTAGGTAAACGATAAGGTGTAATGCTAAGTGTTGAAATAAGTTATTAACGGGACACTGTCGTACCACCGGAAATCAATATGATCTTGCTGTAAATTGTTGATGATACAGCAAGTTTGAAGCCACATTAGGCTTTCAGCTGTTATAAATGTCTGTTTGAACTCCAAAGAATCAGTAATCTACTTGTCAGCTTCTAAATGTTACCCCATAACAGTTACTTCCAGTCCTCTCTCTGTGTATACCTTTCAAGTATTACTCCTGGCCAATCCTACCCCCTTTCTCTCTCTCCCCCCTTTCACTGTTCTACTGTGTTGTGTGTACATAGCATACATATATGTATTTATTGCAAAACTGGCTTTCCTTAGGTGTGACCTCAATATGTATAGATAAACCTATAAGTGTTTATAGTAGTGTTCTTGGTATCAGGTTTGGCTGAAATTGAAATCAATGTTGCCTACAGCTGCTATGAGGTTCTCAAACTTACATGTTTTTAAAAAGACTTGATGCAAACAGTTTTGAAAAAACTAACATCAGAGATTGTGTGATCAATCTTCATTTGTAAAATCAGTGACAAAAAATGGTGAACTTTGCATAAATAATTACTTGTTTGATGTTAATGTCTGAAGACACCGTAACAAATATTTCTTTTCCTCATCGATGAGGTTTATCTTTCAGTTACCTTCGTCTTTTCACCTTTGCTTTGATAGAGGGCGGTGTCTTGTCAATATACATATCAGAGAGCTATTGTACTTTAAAAATGACAAAAATTTGATGTAAGTAGCAGTGTGGTGAAATGATAAAAGCATCCCTCACACACTCATTCATGTTGTGTGTGTGTGTAATGTATATAAATACTGTACACATACATGTACAGTGTTTAGCAAGTCAAAGTTTTTGGTATATGATGGATATTCTTATTCCTTCAGATAACCATCTACGACAAATATCCTTTCTGGCATAAAATACATACAAACAAATACAAACAAACACAAGTATAACTATAGGTTTTCAATGACCATTAAAAGTAAGCACAATATTTTATAGTCTGTTTGCAGATTTCATTTTACTTCCATCCTTATATAACACAATATTTCCGTTTGTTTTCTCATTTTTAACAGGAAAAGATGAACTTTATATTTGTGATTACCATATCAGTAAGAAGAGTAGTCCTATAGAAAGTATATAACTGGTCTTTCTATTTAAAAATCAGTTAAGTCTTTAAGAGAGTTGCAAGAATGAATAGCAAACCAGAGCAGCCTTGCATAGAAATGGTTTCAGATATTTATTGCGGTGTATTGTAAATTAGGCTGTTAGGGAATGGTATAGGATGAACTAGTATATAGTATATCTATGCTGATAGCCTGATTTATGCTGATATAAAGAAAACAGTCCTTTTTGGAAGGTTAAGAGTAAACTTTAGCTTAATACAGTCCTTATCTCTATTGCTGACATCACATATTAAAATTCTTCAAAGGTGGCTAAGATGATAACACTCTGTTGGTATACTAGGTATATGCTTTATTCTCATACTGATGGGAAGGTTGTCCGGCCTAAAACAAGTATACTGAAAATACCAGGTATACTTGCCCTAAAAGCTTGTATAGTTCAATAAAACTGGCAGTGGTATTCAGACCAATTGATAAACCATATCAGTGAAACCCATGTAATGGTTAGATAACCATTGAACAGGACTGTAGTTGCCATGGTAATGCTTGATTCAAATATGAGAGTAGCAGACTGATTGGTTTAATAGGAAGGCAGCAAACAAGCAGGTAATCGGTTGAACGAGGAATGATGAGGATCAAGTTGACATTTTTAAACAACTCAAAGATGGTGAAGTGGAATAACAGGAAGGGTACTAGGAGTGTACATACAAGGAGGGGGGGGGGTGGGGGGGGGGCAAATGCAGTAGTCCGTTGATGGTTCGAGAAGGGGACAGAAGGCACAAATACCTTTAGTACGATCAAAAGTGTTTGGTCAATCTACATTCTATGGTGGTTGAAAAAAATGTCTAAGGACTTCTTTTCTTCTAAAATGTTTGGTTATTAAAGTATGCATGAATTTGTAAAACTATCAAGTTGCAATTTGTTCTGTGATGTAGTCATGGTGTCACCTAGCAACCGGTGAGACAGATGTAAATGTGCTATTTTTTATGTAAATAACAAATATTTATTTGGTAGATTTGCTGAGGTTTACTAACACAAAGTCATGGGCAATGATCTACTGAGTCTTCACATATCATTAGTTGAAAATGTAAAAGCTCAAGAGAAAGGGACGAAGAAATATGATCTCGCTCGTGTCGTACAAGGAATCGTCACATTACTATGGGACTACATAAGTTTTACCTTTCATGTCTCACTTAAGGCAGAAAATGTCACAATTTGAGTGAAATATTTCAGTTTTGTTACCAAGGTTCATTCCTTAGGGTTTTTGGTTCCATCAATGTTTTTGGAAGGTTATATACAAACCCAAAAGGCTAATCAAAACATGAGCCAAGCAACTGGCTAGTTCGAAGTGACCCATTCGTTAGCTTGGTAAATGGTCAGGCTTGGTTCATGTGTGATGGTTCAACTCTGTTTCTATGGTAACAGTATATGTCTTTTCCCGTTATCATTGAGAATAGAATGCTTTTAAGTTCTATGGAAAATCTGTATATGTGACAGAAGTAAAAAAGGACTACCACAGTTCATATAAATGGAGACATACATAGTAAGGTTTACTATGTATGTTTCAAATTTTAGCTAAATTACTAAATATGCCAAGGAATACAATTATCTTGAAGAGAGGTCTGTAAAATTAATCACTGGATCCATTTTGCTTCTAGCATATTCATGAGCAATAGTGCTCTTGTTTATGAAACACTATCAGTCTGGTAAGGATCTTTCTCTGAGCTGGTAGAAATTTGCCCATTACATTCCTTTCATTTTCTCATGCATTCTGTGTGCAGAGCAAGAATACTGGTTACTGCTACCTTGGGATGGATTTCTTGTGCTAACATTCTGCTCATCTGGTAATATGAACCTTTGTAAGCCTATCCCTATGCAGGATGAAACAAGTTGCTTACTTCTACTGTGGGATTGGGTTTCTTGTACAGACATTCTGATCGTCTGGTAATAAACTTTGTAAGCCTATCCCTATGCATGATGAAACAAATTTGGAACATTTTTGTTACAATCACTTTTAAGCTATGCATGATAATACTTGAAATTTTCTAGCATTTCTTTTTCTTTTTGAAGTCCTGAAAAGACTTTCTATTTGCTCATATAAGATCTTGAAGATAAATATATCATATCCAATTTATGGTTTGATATGAGCAAAGATAATAACGGGGTAATATCTAATGGTTTGAATGTTTATTATATCTATTATGAAACACCATTGTAACAATTTCAAACTTCCTACTCCTCATCTGCAAAAAACAAAACCTGTTTGACAACTTAGGATGAGCTAATTCATCAAAACTTGGTAGATTATTTACTGATATTCTCTTTGACCTGTAACAACCTGTTTTTACTGAAAAAGACAACAGATGTGGATTGTCTCTATCAGGGGTATATTGTACCCTCTTCAGTTTAACAGAGGTACAATCGTTAATGGTCAAAAGCAATTATTTTGACATCTGATTTTAGCAATGACACTAAATAAATCTTTGGAGATTTCTATTCTTATTTTAAGGTTATTACAGCTATTTTATCATCTCCCAGGAGTGTGGGTAGGCATTCTTTGATTCTTATTATTACAGTAACCAGTTTATCCTTTTCCTAAAGCCGGTTGTTATAAACAAAAAAGTTGGTATTACCTGAGAAGATAATATTAGTAGTGTAATATATAATAATAACAACTACTCAACTTCATGTTATATTTTAAGCTTGCATTGTCATTATCACTTAGAAGATGGTATAATATTGTTGTACATGTTGAATATTTCCCAGTTCTTGTGATGTGTCCCTCCATTAACTGTACTCTCTTATCACTAGTTAACCCTTTGTGTAGCCAGTATGTGGTACAACAAAGTTGTGAAATGTTATCAGCTGATCTTGTCATCTTTTTCTTAGTTTTTGTTACAACAGACCTTCAGTCAGAGCGGTATGGAGTAGTGTGAGCAGTATGGAGTAGTGTGAGCAGTATGGAGTAGTGTTCCGATTCTAGTCCATCCATGGCAAGGATCTATAATAAACATAGCTGAGCAAACTCTCCAAAACTTCGGCAATGGTACTTTTAAAGGGAAGTCACCCTGGACCAAAAACCAGATAACTTGATCCACTCTCAACTCCAGTCCTCTAACGTAGAGACTGTAGCCGTTATATTCATGACAAATGTTACGTAAAGTAGGGGTGTAATTGTAAGGGGTGTAATTGTTGCACCCATCCCCTCTCTCCCAGGACAGCCAGTGAATGAAAGAGACTTGGCTCAAGTAGGGGTGTAATTGTAGCACCCATCCCCTCTCTCCCAGGACAGCCAGTGCATGAAAGAGACTTGGCTCAAGTAGGGGTGTAATTGTAGCACCCATCCCCTCTCTCCCAGGACAGCCAGTGCATGAAAGAGACTTGGCTCTAGTAGGGGTGTAATTGTTGCACCCATTCCCTCTCTCCCAGGACAGCCAGTGCATGAAAGAGGCTTGGCTCAAGTAGGGGTGTAATTGTAGCACCCATTCCCTCTCTCCCAGGACAGCCAGTGCATGAAAGAGACTTGGCTCAAGTAGGGGTGTAATTGTAGCACCCATTCCCTCTCTCCCAGGACAGCCAGTGCATGAAAGAGACTTGGCTCAAGTAGGGTGTAATTGTTGCACCCATCCCCTCTCTCCCAGGACAGCCAGTGCATGAAAGAGACTTGGCTCAAGTAGGGGTGTAATTGTTGCACCCATCCCCTCTCTCCCAGGAC
>JAIPMN010001561.1:0-40168 GCA_020650975.1 Apostichopus californicus | reverse complement strand
TATATATGAACGAAGTACGTCCTGTCAATAGTCACAACAAAATAAAAAACTACTGACCCAATAATTATTTTTTATGAGTTGTTTTAGCTTCCTACAATTCTCTTCTTTTTACCTGGATTAACGACCCTCACAAACTTCTTAGTGCCAATGTGAGAATCCATTGGCATTCAGGAAAAGAGTAAGTATTCGAACTATATCATGCATTTCACACATTCTACCCTTCCCCGCTCCCACCAGCCTAACGCGAAATCCCCCTCCTGAAACCTAACCTCCCCCGCCTAAACAGATCCAATACGAACGATAAAGCTACTTTGCAAATTGAGGACTGTTTTTTACCAAATTGGCGTGCCATACGCTTTCGTTTTACACGCCATGTTCAATGTAAGACTGAAAACTAAAACGCAACTATCTTGTCATGTGGTGATTTCTCCTTGGCAAAGGAAGAATCTAGCTTCAAACTCACCTGCCGCCAACGTTCAAAGACTTGAAGTAACGGGGAAGCACCGGAATTTAATGTATGTTAACAAATGTATATGAATCATATCACCAGTGATTAAGTCGCTGATAAGAGAGGTTTATAATGAAACTTCTTTAGAATTAGTGAACACTGTTCGCAGCTTTACAAATTATACGCGTTTGGCCTTGCATACACTTAATAGTAGAAGTGTAGTGGTAGTCTTGTACTACTTAGCCTACTTCGATTACAGTTCACAGGCAGCCTGACAGAGAAGTCCCTAACGTACCAGGACACACACAAAATAGCCTAATTATAGGATAGGCTAAGAAGTTAGAGGGTAATTACTGTGTAGCCAATATTAAGGGGCGCCCATTGCTTAGCCTTTAGCGTAGTTAACGTTAGTACAAGCCTTGTTAGAATTAGACATACTACAAATTATAGCTGAGCCTAGTAATACTAACAGATCCTATGCACTTGCAACAATGTAGTTTAATTGGTAGACTAGATAGTATAGGCAAGGCCTGAGTGATACATAACATTTAAAGATGTTATGCGTTCCACGACAAACACTTACTAACCGATGCATATCGTAAAATGCCTTACTTGTTCCTTTTACCTTTGACAAGTTCCTTACTTACTCAAACATACTTGTTACTCACTGACAATAGAGGTTAAACACAAGGAAAATTTTGCAAATACTCTCACTCTGTGAAAAGTAAGTATGATGTTAAAGTACATTTACTTGTCATTTAGTTCTCACAAAGTCTTACTCAATAATAGTACAATACTCATGTGTATCTTCTCCAGCAGTATCCTACATGTAGCCGAGTATATTACCAAGTTCAGTACGTTTGGGTTGTATGAAGATGAAGATCAAGGCATGAAAGTGATTTAATTATGTTGCTTAAATGCGAAATAACTTGTAGAATGATTGCAATATTTCTATTAGTCTAACACCCCGATACGCATCATGACATTGTTTGCTACTGCCACTTTACTCATTTCAATATCAAACAACAAGATCCAAGCAATGTCATCACATTCAACTGTTTAGTATCATTTGCTTACAATGACCATTATGGAGCAGTTGCATGACATTGTGGTATCGGCCTATTAAATAAACTAGAAGTACTCGAAAAGTATTGGGATGAAACAGTACTCGTACTTGATACCTGGATCCTAAACTGCTATACTTGGATACTGGTACTTGGATCATAAATAGCAGAACTTGAACTATGGAATTCTGAAAATGAAGTTGTCAGAAGTGCTTGTTAAGCAGATAAAAAAAAAGGACTTGACTACAACACTGATTATGATAAGGAACTTCTTTTCCGGTGGAATCAGCAGTTTTGCAAAAGAGTAAATTAAAGATTGGTTTATAAAGTTAAGTGATCAGACATGTTCTATTTTTGTAAAAGACACTCTGTACATTTTGTTATGATTGTCCAGGAAGTTGACTAAACTTACCACTTATTAAGTTAAAGTGCATTTGATGAAAGAAAGACACTTTTCTAGAAAGAGAATCAATTCTATAGATGCTGCTTCCCAGACATTCTATCATTTTACTGTTAATTACAAATAAAATATAAATTCCAGCATTTTCAACTGTTTTACTCCAAGTATCATAAATCAAATTTGATGAGTGAAACTAATAAACTGCATTGATTATGAGATATTCGGTATCCCATAGCAACGAAACTTAAATTCAGCACAGAGAGCAAGGAAGTGAACAAAACACACCATGATGTGAACCTTTGATGATTATATTTCTTTTGTTTCATGTCAAGAGTGCTTCAAAGGACTGTATTATGGATTAATAAATGCCCTGGTCAACTTACTCAGAATTAATCAGGGTAGAGGAAGTTGAGGAACCCATCCATATACTGTATCTTCCTGTAGATTTAGCTCTACCCTTTACGACAAGGATATCTGAACCTCCTTCATATCCTTAGGTTTATCCTTCACATTTCCTAGTGGGGCATGATGTACAAATCAGGTTTAATTTCATTGTACATAAAGAACTAGCAAACAATAAATGTCAGCTTAGCCAAGGCATTTGAGTGTTTTCAATGATGACTATTAAACTAGTTAACAAATAACAAGAACACTTCATGTCAACATAGTGCTGAACCTTGTGTTTTGTTCCCTGGCACAAAACATATGACTGCTGTTGTCACCCTGTGTTTTAATGGTATTAGTACAAAATATTCGGAAACCGAAACTTTCTGGCAGCCTTCCAATGAATCAACATACCATAGTGCTGTAGTACTTACTGTAGGCCTACCTGCCAATATTAATTGCCATACCTCACGAAAATGTCCCCCAAGAAAGACAGTACCAAGTTCCCTACCCTCTTGAGTCCAGTTTCAATCACTACCCTCATCAACATTAAAGGTTTTGCTGTGGGCCTAATTGAGTACAGCATAGCACACTTTGCACATCAATGGTTATTAGCACTATGGACTTCACTAATATATTTCGGAGACTTTGAAAGTGGTCATTATTATGGTATCATTCACTTTGCTACTACTAAAGTAGTATTTTTATTTTTAACCTTCAACAGTTCCAGGTGATCTAGTAATCCCTAAAGATGTCCTCTGGAGATGGATCTACCCGGAGGTCCCGAAGGACCCCATCCACGCCCAGTCGCTACGGCAAAGATTTTATAATGGAGACGAGCGTCACCATCAAGAAGGAAGTGACGGAGGCCACAGACACACCGAGAAAATCACCCCGAGGCTCCAGTACATCCGATCACATCGCACCTGTCAAGACGAGTCAAAAGCAGACCACTCCCAGACAATCCAAGGGAATAGTTACCAGGACGACCAGAAACGGCAGTAAGAGAGCGTCAAATTATGTGGAAGAATTACCGGAGGATGGTCTCAGTGGGAAGAAGAAGAGAAAGCCTACAAGGGCTGCCGAAGATAAGAAAATAACAGCTGAGTCGGAAAAGTCAGTCAATAATGTGGATGCTGAACCAGACAAGGGGGACACGATTACTGATGTTTCCAAAGGGAGCGATGGAAAGCCATCAGATGGGGATGATGAAGTGAACTCAGGTATCGATAAACAAAGTGTACAGAATCAGGGATCCAGCTCGACTAGTTCCTCGCGGTCTAAAAACCAAGAATCGGAAGAAAAAACTGATGTACAGCCCTCCGCTGAGGATATTTCCACTTCTCAAGAACATACCGCGAAAGTGATTAATACACCTGGAGGAAGCCAACCAGTCGTTTTAAGATCGACATCATCAGTTTTCAAGGAGCTTAAACAGGCAGTAGTGGCTAGCAAAGCATTGTCAGGTATGTTTATAATTCTTCAAAATACAGCAACAAACAAAAAGCCTTGAACCTTCCTGAGCACTCTCTTTAAATGCAGTAAATAGTTTTGCTATCGTGGTCTGGTTTGAAGAAATTGATTTCATTATCTGAAACGATCTTTTTTCCCCATACGGTTTAGTGTACTGCTACTGTAGCTCTCTGCAGGATTAATAGTGTTGAATGTATCATGACATGGAATATACAGAAGAGCCTCTCTTCTTAACTGGCCTTGATTAATCTTTTACAAGGACTGAGGTCAATTTTCCATCATGGTTTGATGACTGGTATTGCCTCTGATTTCATCCTAGCAAAAAAATATTTATCTGGTCTCTAAACATTTGTATTTGTATCTCTGTTTTGTTTTAATAGGTGAATCTGGCAGTAAGAAAAAATCCATCACTGTCCCAGTCAAGGTAAGTAATATAACACATTCTGAAGTCCTTTCATGATTGGTTAAATTTAATGATCTTAGTAGACATACTTAAAACCTTTTGATGACACACGGCTAACCTGTAGTACACCTGTTCTTAGTAGTGAGAGAGTTTATGAACACAGCTGGTTGCTGTTAAAAAAAATACAGGTGTTTCTCATTCAAATGATTATATTTATATCAAAACCAATTTTATAGCCATAGTGCTGTCCAGACTATGAGACTTTAAAAATCAGCTGTTGGGTTTGAGAAGAAATTTGGATAAAATTACATATCCACTACTGTTCTACTAGTGGTTAAAATTGATCAAACTTTAATAGTAACCCTCCCTCCGGAATATTATCATGATCAAGGATATGATAAATGTTACATTTTTGTACTATTTTCAAATTTCAAATTTAGTTCATGATTTAGAGACCAAGTAGAGAATAATTACTGAAGTGGCTCGGACTGAGCTTCTTCGATCCAACATAGTACTGGACTTGGCTTATAGATGGCTCATTGTAAAGAAAGAACGAAGGAAGAAACTTGTAGCAGTTACATTAACAAATAATTAATAAACTTTTCTCTTTTACAGTCTGTGCAACCGTCTTCACCAGGGAAGTCTTCACCAGCAAAAGTCAAATCTGTTGGTAAGTCTAAGCATTTTCTTTCATTATATCCCTGGTTGAAGTTTATTAATATGAAATCTTAAATGTGATTCCTTGGTTTGATGATGATGTTAGATTAACCTTCGTGAGAAGGATGTCTTTTGGTATGTTAAAGTGATTTCATTTAATTTTTTCAGTTTTATTTCTGTTTTCCAGAGGTTCCCAAAAGCAAAGATTCTTCTGCACCAGAATCTCCTAAACCAACAACACCGATCAAAAGGGTCCAGATTAATGTAAGTAAAAGGTACCATTTTGTTTCATTCAAGGTTTACATCTAAGAGCATCTGTGCCTGGGTTTACTGTGCAGTTATATTCAACCTTTATTGCTGTATACCCTACCAAAGTGTTTAAGAACTGGTGACTTCTTCAGGCTTTGTAAGTCAATTTTATGCAGGAAACTAACTAGCAGTGCATGTGTGAGCTGCATGTTCTAAATTAAGGAAAAGTGTTAAACTTTGAACACCAATAGCAGTGTAATAACTAGCACTGCAAGAAAATTGCTTATTATTATTTTTTAATTAATGATTTTTTCACTTTCTT
Organism: Apostichopus californicus; assembly: GCA_020650975.1. Classification (NCBI taxonomy): domain Eukaryota; kingdom Metazoa; phylum Echinodermata; class Holothuroidea; order Aspidochirotida; family Stichopodidae; genus Apostichopus; species Apostichopus californicus. The sequence goes on along the minus strand of JAIPMN010001561.1, from coordinate 34,768 downwards.
CCATTCTATTTTCTCACAGATAATTCGCAGTAATCAAGCAGGTCATGTTGGTATTCTAGCCGGGCAAGGCAACAAGCAGAACCCTGAAGTTAAAAGAGAAGTCCACATTCTGCCTCCCGGGAAGGCTAAAGCAACTACGTCAAATGAAAGGTCCAAAGCCGCCATGATAGTCACCACCGACATGCTCTCCAACATAAGGGTGAAAGGCCGAACAATGGCAACACAGACCACTCACAACGATTTGCAAGTAGCCATGTATATTAATAAGAACGTGATCAACAATTGTGCTCACAAGGTTATCAAAGTATCCCGCGACAAGATCACCAAACCAAATTTCCGGACTGCGAATACCTCTCAACTGATGAAGCACTCTCAAACGAAAAGTGAATTCTCCGACATGAATTTCACGATTTTAGAAGCTATCGGGAAGGAGGAAGAAATGGTGAACAACAATTCCCTGAGCTACGTCGGAGAGGAGAGCTCCAAAGTAGATAAGAAGATACAGTGGATGCTCTTCGGCCAAGACTTGGAATCGGCGATGACAGATTGCCAAGGTGGAATTCCGAGTAATGTGGTGGGTAAGGGGGACTCTAAGGGTAGAAAGAAGCCCCAAAATGCTAAAATATCTATAGAGTCTTGGTCCTTGGCATTGACTGTTTTAAATCCAAATGTTTAAATTGAACTCTCATACAAACTGGCCCTGAAAGAATGTCACATTGTAAAACTCTATGGTTAATATGGTTAGCATTCTACCTATATGTGAATATTCAGTTATTAAGATACCACACAAATTCATAATGGTATAGCTGTTGGGTTTACACTAGTAGTATATTTACCTTTTTGGGGGAGTGAAGGTTGGTTTAGTGATGGGAGGTAAAGTGATGGGAGGTGTAGTGATAGGTGGTGTAGTGATGGGGTGTGTGGTGATGGGTTGTGTGGTGATGGGAGGTGTAGTGATGGTTGGTGTAGTGATGGGAGGTAAAGTGATGGGAGGTGTAGTGATGGGTGGTGTAGTGATGAGGTGTGTGGTGATGGGTGGTGTAGTGATGGTTGGTGTAGTGATGGGTGGTGTAGTGATGGGGTGTGTAGTGATGGGATGGGTGGTGTAGTGATGGGAGGTGTGGTGATGGGAGGTGTGGTTATGGGTGCTGTAGTGATGAGTGGTAGTGATGGGAGGTGTAGTGATGGGGTATGTGGTGATGGGATGGGTGGTGTAGTGATGGTTTGTGTAGTAATGGGAGGTGTGGTGATGGGTGGTGTGGTGATGGGTGGTGTATTGATGGGAGGTGTAGTGATGGTTGGTGTAGTGATGGGAGATGTAGTGATGGGTGGTGTAGTGATAGGTAGTGTAGTGATGAGTGGTAGTGATGGGAGGTGTAGTGATGTGGTGTGTGGTGATGGGATGGGTGGTGTAGTGATGGGAGGTGTGGTGATGGGTGGTGTGGTGATGGGATGGGTGGTGTAGTGATGGGAGGTGTGGTGATGGGAGGTGTGGTTATGGGTGCTGTAGTGATGTGAGGGGATGCATGGTAGTTCTCTTCTTTGTTTTGTACAGGTTTGATCTTGGGAATGAAGTTAGGTGTCCTTAAGTTAACTTGGTATCTATATATATGCACACACACACATATGTTTATATACATGTATTGGCTTCAACAGATCTGCACACAAGTAATAGCTCATACAATGAACCCAAGATGCTGGTGTCTCCATTTGAATTTACATGGCAATAAGAAGATATTAGTATGTCTTGGCAGTTTTATCCGTACAGAAAGGTTCAATGATACACTCTTCATTAATCAAGAATGTAAATATTGTACAATAAAATTTGATTGATTTCTTTGTATGAACGTTTCTTACTCATTTTCTCTAAATGTCACCATACTTTTCTTGAAACATTTCAGATGTAATAAGTATTGCTTATGTTAAACATGTTTATGTAAGTGGATAAGGGTAACTGGACAACTAGAAAATTTTAAGCAAATATTCAAAGAAAAAACAAATTATTGTAACCAGTGACTATTGACAAGTACCCTGTGCCAACAAAGACATCCAACCGTTACATAACACGTTTAAAGGATGAAAGTAAGTAAACTAAGTGAGAAAAAAAAATAAGAAATGTGATAGAAATGTATTACTTATGTCTTGTATTTCTTAAGTTTACTACAGAGCTAAACAAAATAAAAATCAAGACCCAATTAAGTAATCAGATATAAATTTTCCATTTGACTAATTAAATTCATATAATTTCACAATTTTATTTTGTGATCTATCAGCTGAATGCTGCACTTAAAATTAAACAAAAGATATGGCAGTTATCTTACCAAACACTGAAAACAAAAAGCAGGCATTTCAGTACAAACAAAGACAAAACAAGAATAATAATGATGATCATAATAATAATAATGATAATAATAAAAAATAATATAACATAGAGCCATGCTAGTATTTTTGCATTAAATAGAAAATATATTTCATTTCATATATTTTTGTTTTTTTGCATAATTTACAACCAAAATTTAAATCAACGGTTTGACATGGTGAGTTTCTACTTCATCTTTTTGGATTTTCATTACCATAAGGTAATATGTACATCTTTATGGTATAAGGTGACAGTCCCTTATGGTGGTTCATGGCTAAGTTATCGTGGATATCAATATATATCACACAATAATGCATGAATGGTCACCTCTCTTACTTCCTATCCCAGAGCACTTTCCTCGTTAACATATTTTAACATCTGGAAGACTAAAATTGATGTCAAAAAGACATTTGTACATGTCATATTAAATAGTGTTGGCTGTCATTACATCACAGATTATTGTCCAACCAGCTTCTCAGAATGACTCAAATTCATTATGTCTTAGCACACCTAAAGGATTATAAGAGAATATTTTCTTTCTGTGTCCTAACTGTAGTTCCACAGCTCACCAATTATTGCCTAAAACGCTTTAAGAAAAAAATAGCACACTGTGAGGTGTATTCAACATAATAACTCTTCAAAACCAAAACAATGTTTATAACTCGCTTGTGGAATTTTGCACATTGGTGACCATTTTTTTACTTTCTAGCATATGTTTGTGCTCACTGAGTATCTTCAAATGCAACTGAAGATCTAAAAATACAACTGAATTTAGACTGCTACCAGCCTGATCCTCTTCAGCTTGCCCAGACTGTTATAAAAAGTGTCAATAGATTATTGGTAATTACTACATTTTCAGTCTCGCTTTACTTGTCAAATATATCATTTGCAAATAATTGTTAACCCTACAGTTGCATTTCCATGCAATTAGCCATTTACATGGAACTCATGTACTTCAGTTCTGTGCTATAGTTACCTACTTTAACCCTATAGTTGCATTTCCATGCAATTAGCCATTTACATGGAACTCATGTACTTCAATTCTGTGCTACAGTTACCTACTTTTACCCTACTGTTGCATTTCCATGCAATTAGCCATTTACATGGAACTCATGTACTTCAATTCTGTGCTACAGTTACCTACTTTTACCCTACTGTTGCATTTCCATGCAATTAGCCGTTTACATGGAACTCATGTAGTTCAGTTCTGTACTACAATTACCTACATTTGGTCTCGGTCATCCATTACCATTATTAATCAGGAAATCTAACAAAACTTACGGCCTCTATGTTTAATGCCATATTTTTTTTAATACTGTTCCCAGGCTGCATAACATGACCTCAGGTAATCTGCAACTGCATCAATTGACGAAACATTAATACAGCAATTTTGAGTGCATAAATGTGGCTTTGGCCACATATCAAACTGAATCAGTCTGAGGTTGATAAAATCCTCTACTAATACATTACTGACTCTAGCTAGCTGACTTACTGTAACTGGTCTTAGACTGATTAAAGACTATTCTTAGACTTATCTCAGATTGATTGATAGTAATCTTATTTTATAATGTTAAGTCAGAGTGGTCTACAACTTCTTAGTCTGAACATAACACACTGATCCTAGTCTGAACTAAATATATGATGGAACCTAGTCTGAACTAAATATAAGACTGATCTTAGTCTGAACTAAATGTAAGACTGATCTTAGTCCAAACTAAATATAAGACTGATCCTAGTCTGAACTAAATATTAGACTTATCCTAGTCTGAACTAAAGATAAGAATTATCCTAGTCTGAACTAAATATAAGACTGATCCTAGTCCGAACTAAATATAAGACTGATCCTAGTCTAAACTAAATATCAGACTGATCCTAGTCTCAATATCAGACTGATCCTAGTCCAAACTGTATATTGAAGGAATTGACCGAGTTCTGTTTTTCTAGAATATTACTAAGAAAGAGGAAAACTGTTAGCAAAGTTCTCATCTAAAAATCTTGCGCACGTTAATATATCAAAGTACCAGGAGGTGATGATTCAGTACTAGCAGAATCTTCTGCAGCAAATAAAAATGCTAGAAAGTTAAATAATGGTCACTCATGTGCAAGCATGTTACTGCACTGAGATATCCTACCAGCTTATTTAACACCCTTCAATATCTTGTTATTCTTAGAACCTACAACCAGAAAATGTTTAGTGGTTCCAATGCCTGAACATATCCATAGTGTGGTAAGAAGTACATGTTAGTATTCATGAACTTGTGCACACCGATATGAAGAGACTTATCCATTGACTAATTAGTTACATATAAAGGAAGGTACCACAAATCAGTTATCATGTTGACAAAGCCTATTTAGTGACAAAGTATAAAAACAGATACAAGCATGAATATTTATGAGGTAAAATTTTATGATCTCAAAAAAAAAAAAAATCTATATACTTACATTGTATTATCCTAGTACATGGATAAAGCTTATTAGACATACTATTTCTGAGATATCTGATTCAGAATTATATGTTCACTGATTAATATTCATGATATGCACATAACGACAACACAGTTGATTGTATGAATGAGGTGTGAAAAGACCAATATGATAAGGATGAAAACAATCCTTGGTTCTTGTCTTGTGTTTGAAAGCCATTCTCACAATTTGATGAATATCAATGACATAAATGTTGTAGACTTCATGAAAATATGCTTATGTACCAACTTCACCCAACCAGTATGAACCAAATTTTACATTAAACCTGCCCACTCATTAATATTCATGAGATGAGATTCAAGAACAATAGGGCACATCTACTCATCATGGGGCATCTACCTACCAAGAATGACATTGATTGAATTTGTGTTTGTTGAGACATTATGTTTACAAGCTGTTTTGACAATTTCCCATTAACCCCCACCCATCTATAAATATTAACTAAATCAGACATATGGTTGAAGAGATATTGCCATTTTAAGAATTTTATGTAAAGCCTTGCCCACTCATTAATATTCTAGATATGGGAACCACAATCAATAGGGCACATCTACACATCATGGGGCATCTAACTATCAAGTATCACATTGATTCAACTTGTGCTTGTTGAGCTATCGTTTTTACAAGCTAGCCGTCACATACATACACACACACACACACACCCACCCAAGCAAGATTGCAAAGGTTACTGAGCCTAACCAAAATAACTCGTTTTGAATACTTTGAACAACCTTCAGTAATTTTATTCCTCTGTAATCTGTAAATATTAAATATGTATACCAGTTACTATGTGAAATCTAAAGTTACTCCCTTTTTGCATAAAGACATTTCCTCACTTGAGGGCCAACATGTGAAGTAATGGAAAACAGGTTAATTTTTAGTTATGCCATTTTAGTTTATGATATCAAATTTACTACATCATCTAACTTCACATGACAATTACCATTTAACCACTAGTCAGCTTAACTCTACACTAACAAACTGATCCTTGTGGACATGGTGATCATCATTTTCATAACCAATTTCTCTTCTGCATTTTCAGCATTTTTCCATTTGAATATGAAGATGTTTCCATAAATAATAATCTCATCATGGTGCATAACAATGTCAGTTTCTTCTAATATTAATGATGTTGTCCTATGTTTGGATGTCTGCTTGTCTGGGCTTACATGTAATTATAATTATGTAAACAAGGCATCTGGCTGACAAATTTGTCTGATTCCAAAAGACACATTCATCTATGACCAACCATGTATCACTGAAATGAAAAAGCTTGCAATGTGTGTTAGTTTGATCGCCTAAGGTCGTATTTTGAATAAATATCGGTACCACTGGCTAAATTGCTGCAAGTGATGAAACATTGACAACACATCCAAGTAATGCCTCAAACTCTGAATGGAAAGCAAATCACAACGAAAAGAATGAAATAACATTAAAGCCAATTAAAATGATACAAGCAGATATAAGGTTTGTATCAAAGTAGAGATCAACAAAATCTACGGTTAAATACAAGAGTTGATCTATAAACTTAAAAGGATACTCCAAGCCCAAATTTGGTTTTATTGATATGTTTTAGAAAAGTAAAATCTAAGCATGCTGGTGAAACTTCCACTCAATTCCAATGTACTGTTTTCGAGATATTAGCATTGAATTTATCTAATTTTACACCAAACGTGGACTTGAAGCAAGAAGGCGTGAAGTAATCGTTGCACACTGACAACAGAGTGCTTTGTTTTTCTTTATTTTCCAGTCTATTGTTTTGACCTTGCAATGGATAAGTGGCTATTTTGCCATAACGTGTTGTGAAGTGCACATGAATCCAACTCCTGCAGTGTATTTACAATTGTGAATGTAACAAATTTTGGAATACAAAAGTAGATGCAAATTTTAAAAGAAAAACAAAACATCACCTGTTTGCTTCAAGTTCACTTTAGCTATGAAAAGTGAAAACTGAAATTGTGAATATCTCAACAACCAAACATAGGAATTGAATGCAAATTTCACCAGAATGCTTAGTTCATGTTCTTCTTGTACCTGTCAAAAAATCATTTTGGTCTGGACTATCCTTTTAAGCTTCTCAGTTAAGGCACCAAATAATACAATCATTACTGAATGATATTACTTTATAAAGTCATTAGAACCAGAATACATAATCAGCAGCAGATCTACATGTAGACTGTCTCTCAGTTGGTCAGTCAATCCGTCTGTTTCGCTAGCACCTGCAAACTTGTGCTGCATAACATAACTAAGCCTGGTAGAATTCTTTCTCAAAGAGTTGACATATCTTTCTTTGCTGGTTTTACTGCAGTGTGACAGGCTTAAGTGAGATGCATGGTCCTCTGTAGGTCTGTCCATTTCTCTCAATTATTGAGATAGTTTGAATGGAATATCACATATTATATATGTAACACTACCTGACCAGACTTGGCTTGACCTCATAAAATGTTTGGACTAATTAACTGTGGATCTGTCTGTATGTCTGGCATGCTCCCTTTCGGTCTGATTCTCTCGAGAGCACGACATCGTATCTCCTGCAGCTTTTCGTGGACAACTCCTAGTAGAGGGCGCTGTGACATCTCTCCGGCCCAGCAGCTGACCATTAGGTTCCAGCACTCGTCGTCAAACAGCCGTAGTCGTTCCGGTCTAGTACCTGATTAGTATATAAAACATTTTAAATCTGATTGTCATCTCAATTTCCTTCTTCTTTCTAAAGCTTCCCCTGTCATGGATCTAAATAAGTAAACCATTACATTTGTGGATGAAAACAGGCCGGACTGGGCTCCATTTGTCTGGGACTTGGAGTGCTCTAGACTGGGCCCAAGTCCAGTTGAGTACATCGATATTTTAAATCCTCAGTAGGATTGGCTGCTAGAGATGTCACTTTTAGAATTATCAGTTCTGCACAATACAACATTCTCTCTTCACTAAGACAGCAGAAATGACGATTGATACTACTAAGAATTACACAACCTTCTTCATTTATGATCATATATGTCTTGCAATGTAAATTCTTCAGTACAAGATATATTGCTAGTCTGGTCATTCATTGTGCCACATGTTACTCTCAATTCCTTGACAGAGTTTGTTTACTTTTCTCGAAAGGCTTACTACCTAGAAAAATATTGTTTACTTTTTCTGAAATCTTTACAATACAAATAAATGACATACCTAACATTAACAACACTCTTAAAGTAAGCACTGTGAAGGGCATCCACACTTACCATCCCCCCCCCCCTCCCCCACCTACTCCAAAGTCAATAGAAAAACATGTCTTAGTATAATAATCTCACCTTGTTTTACTGAGGACCAAAGGTGATCTTTATTATGACACTTTTCAAAGTTTTGAGGTAGCTTGACATGTCCTGCAATGATATACCAGAAGAGGATACCAAACGCGTATGTGTCCACGCTGTGGTCGTATCTGCCAGTGAAAAGCTCGGGTGCCATGTGGATGGGAGTACCGACAATGCTACCACTCATCATGGCCTCTGGCTTACAGAAACCAAGGTCAGTGATTTTACCTCTGTCCCCGGCATCAAGCTGAAAAAAGGTAAAAAAAGATAACAGAAACATGAGGGAAATGATTAAACAGGAATTATGTGCGAGTGAAATATGATATTCTCGAAATACCACTTGGCGAGTTTCGTGGAGGAGCTGAGGTCATCAGCAACATCTATTCAAGCTGTTCTCAAAGAGCTTTTCAAACATTACACCTACATGAACTTAGAACTGCTATATCTTGCAAAGAAAAGACAAAATGTACAGAGACATGAAAACTGCTGAAAAACCGGTTAACTTTCCTTTTCTGGTTAAAGTACCGTGACCCAGAGCAGGGATGAATCCAGGATTATATAAAGTAAGGGATATGGCTCTGGGATCTCTGAAGCAGACACCCCCATGTAGAGGTGCTGAGGGTGCTTCCCCCCCCCCCCACAAACAAAATATAAAATTTTAGGCATTAATTGGTGCCTTCTGAAGCATATATATATTTAAATTAGGTCTCTAATTAAGCAAGATTGTACTAATCACTACCTGTTTTGTGCCCTGCCACTCTATTTTGAGGTCGAGTCAAAGCCATACCACTAATTTTCCTGTACAATGTCCATGGGGGGGGGGGGGTATGTCTATAATCCTTCAAAGTCTTCTCATGTTGGAGAAAGAATGGCTTGAGACTAGTTACAACACTACAGTAGTCACAGGTACTTTCAACCAATACAAAGGATATTCTACTACACCTCTCCTTGTTATGTGCAATGCTTAATATAGGCCTAGGCCTGGTAGGATGACTATCAATATTGCATTATCAGCAGTAATCAACTTTCCGTGGATGATTTAGTAACACCATGCTACTCTGATACAAAGTAACTTTTTAGGTGTAATGATATCATGAAGTTCAAAGCTTGAGATGTCATGTATGCAGTTCTTGGTTCAGCTGCAGTTTAACTCTGCAGTGCCAACTACTGTTTGAAGTTTTTTCCTTCTTGATATAATGCTTTGGATAGCTGCAAATTTAACAAAATAGCAGCCTGTTCCTAATTTTGTGAAACGCCACCACATGAAAATGCACCAGGGAAAGCACCGCGTTATGGATGAGGACAGTAATGTATTCCAATATCTTTCTAACCAAAAGTCACAGTAACTTAACTTTCCACACTCATTGAATCCTTCAGATTCGGTTTTTAATCCTTTAATTTCAGTGACATGTTTGTCGGTACTCACCAGAACATTCTTTAATTTAATATCTCTATGTACAAGGCCAAGACTGTGCAGGTATCTGATCCCCTCGACCACATCCAGGGCCACCTGTAAACGGCTGGGTAGGTCCAGGCCCATCTTGATACCCGTGTGGAGGTCCCTCTGCATCCTCTCCATGATCAGCAGGACTGCCAGGGAACACCCCCCTCCTCCGTAACCTTGGTCCACGACAGAACCAGCAATGGCCACTATCCTCTTGTGGGCCGGGATGGATCTTCAAACAAATCAAAAGTTTACGAATAAAAAATATTATACCAATAATTCATATTTCAAATGTTTCAGCTCATTTGTGACAATTTTACTATGACCTTCACTAAAGTGTTAGGTCACAGCTCAGTAGAGTACAGCACAACAAGGTAACAGTAAAGCACTTTGTGGTGTACCCAGGTTGCATAATAAAGTGTAAAGGAATGTCATCTGTAGGGTGCCTGCCATTCACATTACTATATGTCATCTTACTTGCTGGGTCAGCTCACCATTAAAAGCTGCTCATGATGCATTTTATGATAACAGTGGAGAATCCACAGGATTAACACTCTTTTTAAAAGTGTCCATTTATAAAAAGAAACTATAACTGTCAGTTCAGATCTTATAAGAAAATGGAGCATGGTCCAGTTGTTAGCATGATTATCATCCATCCTAGAGCCATTAGGTTCCCTCCTCTTCAGTACTCAATGTCAATAACTGCATCCTTGATCCATTCAAAACCCTCCTGCTATGCTGATCCTAGAGCCATTAGGTTCCCTCCTCTTCAGTACTCAATGTCAATAACTGCACCCTTGATCCATTCAAAACCCTCCTGCTGTGCTGAGGTCTCAAGTACAGCCTTCACAGGAATCAACATAGGTGATATGAGTTTACTAACACATGCAGCAAAAAGACAGCGGAGTTAAAAGCCAGACCCCCAAAATAAGGTACTTATAACAATAACTGGATCCACATACCAAGTATGAAGTGCAATTAACTCTTGATTGTCTATGTTAACTGTGAGAGTGGAAGTATTTACTTAATTTGTTATGATCCACTCAATTTTGTTTCAGTTTCCAAAGCTCAAGTGGATTCTTTATCGAGACAAGTTATGAATGATGGCAATGTAAGTGCTGTAAGCTGCTGAGGCAAACCCTGTCAATGGCATATTACAAGTGTTTGTTTACATGTTTATAGCTGAAACAGAAAGAAGCAGCTCTTGGCTTGAATTTTGTAGAAAATTATTTTTAAGTTGATCTTTTGTATTCAGTGTTCAAGTATGCAAGTATCAAAAACCAACAATATGAAACTTATATTCTTTGAAATCTTTGCTGGCAGAATATTTCACAGATCTATGTTCTGTTTAAGTGAAACATTTAAATTTAAATAAAATTCTACTGGGATGTGTCAATGATGGGGTTTGCATGAATTACAGATTGTAAAGTACATTGCTGATAATGCTGTCTTTCCTTGTAGACTTCTCAATCTTTAAGTATCAGCCCTGATACGATTCGCCTCAACAGGGAACCATTATGGGTGCAAGAACTTCCCACCGTGATTAAACTTCATGGTCCAAACTCCTATCATAACCTATCAATACCCTCCCCCAGCCTATCCACACCCCCCTTTCTCACCACACACCATGTCTATTAACAACCACATATGTTTATCCTTCCTAATCCACACCATTCATTATTTCTCCTGATTCTCCTCTCTTCTCTATTTAATTACCATGGTTACATCCATCTGTAGAGTTTAGCTCCCCTTTAATCTCTTGCTCTCCTATCACTTTCTGCTTCCATTCATCTCACTGCACCCTTTGTTCTGTTTATATTATTCTATTCATTGTTCAATGGTCCAATCAAAATGCCTGTCTATTTATAATGTGGCCTTAGTGATTTCATTTCACTTCAGTTTGCCTTTCAACAAGATCCTGCTAGGATGGAAAATTTTATAGGAGTAATTTGTTGTTGTTTTATATGTGTAGTTTGTTGTTGCTTGTTGTTTTATTTAAGTAATTTCTTTTTTTTTGTTATTTAATATGAGTAATATTAAACAAACTTCCCGCCAACATTCGCCATGCACCTTCCTTGGGAATTTTTAAATTCAAACTCAAAACCCACCTTTTCCGGCTGCATTTCTATGACACATAAATATATCTTTCATTTTATGGCTGTTTTAGTGTCACCATTTTACATAACTGAATACCATTGCAATATTTGTGCAATATATATTTGCTATGTGTTTTATGCTATTATTGATTCTGTATATTGTAAAATAGTTACATAGTTATTTTAGTAGTTTTTTACATATTTGATGTAGTTTTACACTGTAACTTTTTAACATTTCCTCTACTTTACATTGTGTAATTTTATCTTTGTTAGGTGTATTGGTTTTGTATTTATGTTTTACGACTTTGTTTTTATGTATTATGTTTTGTAAAGCGCATTGAAGCCTTTGCATATTGCGCTATATAAGTTGCATATTATTATTATTATTATTAATATTGTTCATCACTATTCCAGAATCAGGATGATATTATTGTATGAACTGCACACTTAAAGATTTAAGCTATATGTAAGTAAGCAGAATGAAAGAGAAACTGTCTAATTGAGAACTAAGAAAGACCCAAAACAGTATCGAATGAAAACAAAAGGTTAACGGATTAATATTAACAACATATAATTAGATTCACATAAAAGAGACCCGACGCCAATTACTTATATTACTTTCACTTTCTCTGTTTCTCTATCGTTTTTACTTCATTGCACTTTTCACGTCTTTCAGGTGAAGTTTTATCAAATCAGTTATTTTAAGTAACAGGAAAGATGACTCATCCGAAGCATCAACAGACATTTAAATCCTTTGTGCATGACCACTTCAGACCAGTGGCACTTTCTCTTTCACGAGACAACATTTACGTCACAGTTTTAATGGGTTCTCTCCTTGTTCTATACTTGTTATGGAACCAAATAGCAAAGTTTCTAATGTCGTAAATGCCAATAAGGTCTTAACCTGACCTATATAGTTTTGATTCTGCACGAGAACGATTTTGAACACACCAAAATTCAGGATTTATTTTTAGAGCTAAAACCCATTAGAACATACATTTTATATATAAAATAAATTGCCTTTGCAGGACTCTTTGCACGTTCAATGACAACATGTGTTGAAACGACCCTGTTTTTGTTAACCTCAAATTTAGAAGATAAATTGTTCACAGAAACAAAAACTTTTCGCTGTTTGAACACATCAACATTCAGGATGAATCTTTTAGAGCTAAAACCCATTAGAACATACATTTTCTATATAAATAATTTGCCTTTGCAGGACTCTTTGCACGTTCAATGACTTCATGTGATGAAACGACCCTGTTTTTGTTAACCTCAAATTTAGAAAATAAATTGTTCACAGAAACAGAACTTTTCGCTGAATGAGCATAATTCATCATCAATGTTAATCACATAGTAAACTGTGAACATTAAGTAAAGTTAGCCTCTTGATACATTCTATACATAAATTCTACAGCTGTTGGGGGTGGTGAAGGCATGGGGGTGGTGGAGGGTGGGTGTGGTGGAGGGGTGGGTGTGGTGGAGGGGTGGGGTGGGGGTGATGAAAAAGACAACACTCTTCCTTATACAAAAATGTTCAAACCTTGTGTAATGAAACTCCATAGCGAGGTCGTTCCAATGCTTGTCGTCGGGAGGGACCACTGATTTGACTGCACAGTGCATCAGGCCTCCCCAGGACTTGCAAGAATACACAACACCATACTGCCCTCTGCCAATCTCTCGCTCTAGCTTCGGCATTCCTAGAAAAACACCAAAACGATTAAAAATTGCGTCATACAGAACAGAGAACGAAGCACCACTAAATGAGATATTGGTTCATCCTTGCTACTGCCAGATTTGGCAGCTGCTGCTACAGCTTTTCCTATTTGACACAGCAAGTAACTAAGTGTTTCTCTCCTTCTCAAGCCTATAAAATCTAGTGTCAGGATTACAAACTTCTCCAAAGTAACTCACAGATTGAACTATCAATGCAACTGAACAAGGCAGGGTCATCATCTACTATATGGCTGGCTGGATCCAACAAATATGATGCAGGCTTTATGATAAACGATCAAGCCACTAATGAGGTACTATTATTATAAAACCCCATTACTTGAATAAAACCATAGCTAATAGTATAAAACCATATCTACTGTAATAAAATCAAACGGAATAGATTAAAATCAAATCTAATGCTATAAAACCATATCTACTGTAATAAAACCATACCGAATAGAATAAAACCAAATCTAATGGTAACAAAACCACATTTAATGGTATAATACCACATCTAATGGTATCAAACTTTATCTTGGAATGAAGTGCTCTCTAGGGCTAGTCTACCAGGAGAAATGCATCCCTAATTATGTATCACTTCCAACAAACTGTGTATAATTTTATCTTTGAATGAAGTGCTCTTTAGAGCTAGTCTCACCAGGAGAAATCCATCCCGAATTATATATCACTTTTGAAGAACCGTATAAAACTTTATCTTTGAATGAAGTGCTCTCTAGAGCTAGTCTGGCCAGGAGAGATACATCCCTTATTACATATCACTTCCAACTAACCATATAAAACTTTATCTTTGAATGAAGTGCTCTCTTGAGCTAGTCTCAACAGGAGAGATACATCCCTAACTATATATCACTTCCAACTGACCGTGTAAAACTTTATCTTTGAATGAAGTGCTCTCTAGAGCTAGTCTGGCCAGGACAGGTGCGTGGTGCTTCCGCACTTTCATCCTCTTCTCCTCTGTCTTCTCCAAACGACCCGAATGTTTGACCTCTAGTTGCCGTAGTGATGAAAGGAATGACTCGTGGGAATTCTGAAGACGACTTTTAAACTAAAATAAAGAAGATCAAAAGAGGGTGTAAATTAATGAGTTTTCTTAAAGATCATTATTTTGAGAAGATGACGACTGTTTTGAAAGCAGAGGGGCTATAACATTTGTTCTTTTTGGGGGAGGGGGGGGTACCCAAATAGATTAGGGCAATAAGAGGTTTAGAGAGGTTTAAAGACAAGGGGGTTACTACCATACCTTCTGTTGTAGCGTCTTATCCGATCTTATCTACTATAAGGCAATTCCAAGGGACTTAGATCCTGTGTTAGGGCCCTTGGAATTTTGCAAATTTGTAAACAATCAAGGACGAAACACCATTAATGGCATTTACAAGACCATAAAACTTTATGACTTAGATATCTTGGCTTTAATAGAACTGTTCAAGTCAGCTAATCATTTAGTTATCAAACTTTGTGAGTATTTGTATAGCAATCTCACCACTTTGCACAACTGCATCTAATATCACTTTTTCTTTTTGTGCTATATTTCCCATTCTACTGCCAAGTGTTGCTGCAGAAGATCCCAGGGAAAATTCCAATACATTTTCTAAAACAGTATATACCTTATTTCTCAATTATGAGTCATACCTTATTTCTCTATTTTTACTTATTTTTAATTTGTTTTCTCTATAATATATAGATCTGTGAGAATATAAATATCTATAAGTGAATGATTAAGCACAAAAAAACAACATTGCATCAACATGAGATGTATTTTGTCAGAACAAGGAAGCATATTGCAGAAAGAAACACAGTCCTTGATAAATCTGCCGGGCTGTTAAATAAACAATGCATGCGTTTAAATGTCATTTTAGCATAACAACATGCTGCCCTCTACATCTAGTCTTCATTCATATTAATTGCATTTTGTCAATATCAGTTCATTTATTAATGGCTTCATTATTGAAAATTACCAATTTTAATTCAAATGGGACAAACTGTTGCTGAGAATGTTTGGAACAAAGTTCCACAGTAAAATAAAGTCATTTTTTTACCATTTCTACTCCAGCAGCAATGTCATGAAATATTCCTAGGATTAATCAAAATTTGCTTTATACAAACTGTTACCGGAAAGCCAACAGGCTTTAGTTACTGACTCCTTGCCAGATTTTTCAGTAACAAAATGTTTGGAAACTAACGACACTTCACACAAAATCTAGATCTGCAAACCTGGCATAAATTCTGCAGCCATTGAGACTGCTTCTAAAGAAGCTGCTTTGATGGTTGAGTGGGAGTGAGTGGGCGTCGAAGAACCCTGTATACAGCACAACTATTACATTAATCTGGAACACTATTCATAGAAGCACAGTCTGTGCAGCACAGTATATATGGTGTCACCATAGGGCTAATAAAGAATAACCTACTTCTGCTACAGTAGCACGGGAAATGATCTATTGCTCTGTGTATATTATCAAGCTGTAACTATGAACAATAGTTACTGCAATACTATGTTACAAAGTTTACAGTACCTCAACCTCTAATTTGTCAAGTGCATAACTAAGTAAAGTATATATCACTATTAGATGCTTGAATGATTTTCAATAAGAATTTCCAATATTTAATCAAAAGCCAAATTAATGGCATATATTTTGGGAGCAATATGAAGCAATTAATAAAGTTGTTGTCCTGATCCTCACTTTGAGACAATTTCCCAAAGGTGATGTTGAGGTATCACTTGAGGGGCTTGCTGGTGGTTGAGCCAATCAGACAGGCTGTACTGTTCAAACTTTACTGTCCTTAAAGATGGACGTGTGCATGGGTTTGGGAGTTACCCAAGCAATGATACCTAGCAGTCACCATACTAGATACTCTAATCTACCTCAAACTGGTAACATTTTACCACTGTGCCACCAATGACCTACTGCAGAGTCAATGCAAAATTGCTCTTCCTTGCAATGACAATTCAGATGAAACTAGCATGTGCGGGTCTTTGAAAATGGTAAATTTGGAAGGAACAGGAAATGCCGGGGAGGGGGGGATGGGTGTGTCGGGGGATTCACTGACAGAGCATGCCACACCCCAGAACCTTCCTCTTCTTTCCCCTTATACATTTTTTTTAGTTGCAAGAGGAGTTGCTCTACCTGTGAACAAAGGCTCTTGGCGAGTTTTTGATTATCCAAATTGTCGATCATGGTAGATGCGACCTTCCTCTTCCACTCCTCGTTCAAAGATGGCGGAGCTTTAAATGGCTTCATAGATTGCAAGATCTGAGGAAATAACGGTGAGAATGCTTAATTAAACACAATTCAGCTATATAGCATGTTACTTTTCATATAAACCAAAGGTTCTTATATTTTCTAAGAATACCTACTATACTGCACATACAATCAATGTACTTTAATTACGCAGTACAAATACAGAGTATTTGTAGATTTTTATCGTATTTGCAAACAACAAACTATGTTTTTTTCCAGAGCCCTTTGCCTGAACACTGCTACATTGTGGGTACTGACAGGGCTAGCACACCTTGCAATAAGTTCCATATATCCCCATACTTTGGTTTCTGATTGTAGTTAAACTATTAACTATCTCTTATTTGGAGAAACACTGTCCTAAGTAAAACATGGCCACTTGCAAATAAACAAGTTTTAACCAAATAACCTGCTTACAGTGAAGAGAACAACAGAGCACTTCCACCTGCGTGAATACTTTCGTTCTACTTTATGGTTTCCTTGAGATTATAAATGTTGCCATTTCTGGAATTCCTTGTTATTATATATGAAGGCAGACCATTAAGTAAATCCATGATATATAGTTAGATTTATGTATTACAAGGGGTGGTCTTTGCTACATACAGTAATGCTGTACACAATGTTCATGTAATGTACACAGTTCTTCATCTAGTGTACAGGCTGTAAGTGTTTCTACAGCAAAGAACAGTTACAACTTAAATACAATCAGCTTTATTTGGAAAAAACTAAAGCTGTTTATCAAAAAACTCTACACTATCCACTGTAGCTGCACTTTTGAATGAGTTAATACTATGTATTCTGGCTTCAGTGGTCAAGTTCAAAGTGATTGCGTGAGCTGAAAAGGTGGTCAACAATGACCCAGACCGACCGCACGGTTGACCACGACACCACATATATTACAGTACCTCAACAGGCACGTTACACACTATTGTGACTGATTGCAGACAGGTCAAGGCCTAGACTATCTATATACTGTATTAGCTCAGTATACAATGCCATTGCACAATCAATATGGATGGAAGGAAATTATCTACCTCACAATAACTAAAGGGACTACCACTAAACGGTTACCCAGCCAGGCAAACAATTTGTTGATTTTTAATATTCCTGTTATAATATTCAAATATTATGTTCCTGCTCAATGAATGAATGGCATTGTTATCAAATTTCACAATATTTTCAGAGTATAAAACAGATGAATACAATGCTGTTTGATTTCATATGCCATGCAAGGATGGTCAATTTGTTGTGAGAGTACCTACTGTATATACTGTACAGTATACAATATTAGGAGATAAGAGAATTTGGCAGGATTGATTTAATAGTTTTACTACAAAGATTGCATAGGATATCTAGACAAAAATTTTGAAACATATTCAAGTACACTTTTGCTTTATATATTTTTTATTTTAAATGACTGTCTAATGACTGCATTAATCTTCTTGTCACTTCACAAAGAAATCATTTGTGTTTTATTTTCTTTCCTTCTTTCATTGTTAATACTGCAGTCTGTTGCGTTGACTTTTCAGTGACCAAAATGTGATTAACTGATAAAAGCTAGCTGCTAGCTATTGCACAGTAGTCTCACCTGTTTGGCTGAGACAACATACTCAAAATTGCTCATAATAAACAACAGTTTACACATGACATTTAGGTTAGATTTGGTTTGTACGTAAAGCACAGTCTGTAATGATATCAAGTCAGAAAAGTAGGGCAATAATGCTAACAAATATCTTGAATAAACACATTTCAAGGTACTTCATAACTTTCATAACATGAGACATTTTTAAAATGTATTAATAACTGCAGATTACTGTGTATCAAGTCCAATGCCAAAGCTTATTCAGTGTCTCACTCTCAAACCTATTATCAACAAAACCCAAACAAAGGCCATTTATACATCATAATTAAGTTTTGCTTTCTGTAAGCAGCAGAGTTCTACTCCGGTGAATGCAAACTTCTTGCACGCGACAAAGTTTACAAGACTGTTAACAATAATGCATGTGACCGTAAAGGACTCATCTTTAGGGGATGTTGTTGGTTTTTACCTCTCCAACATGGACTGTCTGACCTACAGGATTGATTAGTTGTGGATATTCATAATTAATTAACCTAAAAACCTAAAAATAACTTTGGTTGTCTAATGCGAAAGTTTACCTCTAGACAACACATTTAAATTTGTCCTGTTCACGATATAGACAATAAATGTGATAATTTCATTTTTTTTTTTTTTTTTTTTTTTAGCCTTTGAAGAAGATCCTGCTAGGATCGAAACGTCAGGCCAACTTACTTTTACACAATTCCAAAGTTGTGAGCTGTTGATTCTAATGTAAACTATAATTTCGTAAACCATTTTGGTGTTAGTACCCTGCTTGTAACTTTTACGCTACTGACTATTAATGGCAATGCTGTTTCTACTGTATGTACGTGTGCTAATTTTTGTTGTCCTTTCACATTTCCAATTCTTACATCATATCGACTTCCTATTACCCGTGAAAGAATGTCTCTACACACACACTATTTATACACTGGTCTGTATTTGTATTGCCCACCGATATTTTCATCTCTATCCTGTTCCTCTTCTAGCTAACAACTAGTTTGCTAATATAAGTGTTCATTCTAGGAATAAGGATGTTTTATTATTATTAGATGATTAGCAAGGTACATTAGCTTAATAGTTGCATGTTTCTTGTTTCACAACAAAAAGGCAGCCAACTTTTAAGTCCTCATAAAACGTGAACTTTACTATGTAAAAATCTCATTTTACTACGTAACCAAGGGAGAGAGAGATAGCGGAGTATATTTATGATCTTTGATTTTAATTTGATTTCAAAATTGATGATTGAATACCACCCACCTCCTTCATTCTCTCAAAGAACACCTTGACAACCGATGAGCTGGATCTGACGCTGACCTCTACCTGGTAGGCTGAATTAAGAATCTGTTACGGAGAGACGAGAGGAGAACAATATTGTGGAAGAATGTACTATCAAAAAGAAGGAATGGGCAAAGAAATAAAACCTTTATACAGGAGGATACAGGTCAGAAAGTGAATTTGGATGCATTACAGGACACAAAAAGTTCTACAACTCCCATCTGTGTATATTTCACACCTTTAAGGTTTGAAAAAAGACCCCTTAACGCAGGGGCTAATCAATCAACATGGCTGGAAAATCAATCAAAATCACCCAGATATGAAAGACCATTAAATGTCCATCTCACTTTGAGGAACGCTTGTCAGGTTTGATAAATTTACCATAAAGTTGTGACAAACTATAAAATAGTATGATTTGTAACATAGTACTTTTGTAGTCTCTGTATACACTGATACTATAGGGTTCACCTAGTACTGTAGGTACTTTGCAATACACAATGTAGTTTATGGCATTTACAGTTAAGTACAACACAATGTACATAACATTAATATTCATAGTCAAACAAAAAACTGAAGGGTACTGTTCATAAGACAGGTAGATACAGTCCATGCAACCTACAGTACATTAATGCTGTACTGTATCATCATGTACATTCATGTGCATTTATGTGCATACATGTGCATAGTCTGTTTAGTACATATTAACTGTACATATATACTCATTGCAGTTTACCTAGGTACTTAACTCCAATAAAATGTGTACATTTGGGTATAAAGAGTAAACACTGTGCATACAGGTATACCATGTACTGCTAACATGAGCTTTTGACTTTTTATGATATATTGTTTAAATATTTAAACAAAAAAGAAGCAGAAGTTCTCAACATCAGAACACAGTTGCACAAGTATGCCATTAAACTAATCACCCTGTACAGCATAATAATATCGTATTACAACTACAGATGCAATGAACAATGAATAGTAGTCATAAAGTTCTAAACAGATCTATACTTTCTCATTCTAATGAGAAGAAAGACTAAATGTATACATGTATACACAATCATTGAGAAAAGAAAATGAGGATCATGGATAAAGTACTTAGATCGATAATTCCAATAAATTAGAAGTGGTTTGGAACTTTGGGTGGTTGTTGTCATTGACATAACGATCATCAAAAATACTATAACTTGTAAAACAGATCAGTGACAATTAATCAACTTTGGCTCACAGCATTTGGTCTTGTTAACTGAACTGCAATAGTTTAAATGTTTGCTGTGAACACTGCATTTATGTTGGTTATAATATTATCAATATTATTAATCAGCAGATTCATTCATAGAAAGTATACTAATGTATGCTATGATTTTCAATATACTAGCTGAACACATCTCACAGCAAACACAGTGCTTTTTCACCTGGATTCAAACTGGGTTTAGTGTAAAACTTGAGGTACAAACAAACCCTAGCAAAATGTGGTCTCCCCTAATGAGCTAGGTGGATTCAACATGGATGGAGTTTATAGTCTCAGGGCACTGAATATACTGATAAATGTCTCTCTAGATGGCTAGGTGGATTCAATATGGATAGAGTCTCAGGGCACTGAATATACTGTTAAATGTGCCTCACTATAAAATGGCTAGGTGGATTCAATATGGATAGAGTATATATATAGTCTCAGGGCACTGAATATACTGTTAAATGTGCCTCCCTATAAAATGGCTACGTGGATTCAATATGGATGGAGTGTATAGTCTCAGGGCACTAAATATACTGATAACTGTCTCTCTAGATGGCTATGTGGATTCAATATGGATGGAGTGTAAACCAACACCTATTTCACTTTACAGTTTTTATTACTGCACCTGTTTATATCTAACCTGTGATACAAATCTAACATGATTCTTCATTTATGTCAAAACATGACAGTTCAAACTTTGAATGTCAGTTGATCCCTATGGGAGTATGAATATATACTGCAGTACTTAGTAAAGCCTTTAATGTACACTAGTTAGTTACTACAGTAGGCTATGTACAGTACAGTAGTTATACTGTAACCATGTACACTACATAAACAGTTCACTGAGTGTCTTCCTTCCTGTAAACTGACTATAACACAGACTGGAACATTTACAGTCTAAACAACATTTCCTACATTGATAATTTCATTTTAAGAATCTTGTAATGGGCAATTACTGTCATTAATTGATCTGTTTAATTAACTCATTAATACAATTTCAGCATTTAAATCTCTTGATCATTTGTCGCCTGTTCTAGTTTTAATACTGACGTTGCAATTTAAAACAAGGTTACTGAACCCCTGGACTGTACTAAATGTTCCAAATATATGTACAATGTACTGTAGATGTTGATGTCTTGAACCCCACCCAACAAGCTCTCATCTCCACCTCCCCCCCCCCCCGTCCCCCTCCCAGATAAAACATTGTTTCTTGTGCTTCACTATCCTTTCTCTCTTGCTTTCACTTCTTGTTTTGTTTGATTAACATCTTAAGTAATACTGCTGCAACAGTTGGAATGACCCCACAATGAACTCAACAATCAACTCTGTTGTATGCATACAGTATGCTTTTCATTATTTGAAAGAGTGAACTTGAACAAACAAGTGTGATTTCATCCTTAAAGGATGTGAAGACTCGCTCAAGAAGTAACGTCTAAAGCCGGTAATCTGACCTAGTTTCGAATGTGTAACAGAAGTGTTAAACACCACCATCGATACCAGAAAATACACACACAGCTTGCTACCGTCGGTAATTAGACACTAGTGTACAGTCAGTACATACAGCTGCGGTCAATACCCACAGCACAGTATACAAACGATACAGCGATGGACATCTCAGGTCCAGCTAAAGATAACAAGGTATCACGTTTCATAACTGTCTTCATTTTGTACCGAAACGCACAAAACATCACTTGCAAGCAACAGAAAGTTAACTTTTTCAGATGGCCGCACGCGGTTTGGAGCGAGTTTCAATGCCTTTAATCCAGGGTCAAAGCAATAGGGCAAAAAGGTAGAAAACCTTTTTCTTTTGTCAATATGTATCTACCATACTCAGCATATTACCATAAGCCTGTTTTTCTTTGAGCTAAAATTGGTTAAAAAACATCACATCAGTGATTAAAAGCTCAATGAAGACAGGTCCTATATAAGGACTGATGTCCATATAATCACTTATTACCTGTAGATTTTCCTTACAACACGCACTTTTACACAGTAAACAATATTAGTGTGCGGATTTTGCAGAAGACAGCTGGAACAGCTCTGGGCAATTGAGGAGATCAACTGACTTTCAAACAGTTTCTCTCAGCATAACACTAATGTACATGATGATCCTCTGCTTACAGTAGTAGCAGGCTTCCCAGTATGGTACAGTAGTAGTACTAGTACAGTATGTGTGAGCATGATGACATACACTGTACTTAAACTACATGGGTTTGTAATTGACTTGTTGCTACACAAATGGAAGGCTGCATGAATATTAATGCAGTATACAAAATGTTATAACATTCTTCTTTTGGCAATTTAAACAAAATTCATTACCACCAAACAGCGATGCAGAATGCAGAACACTAACAGAACGCTAACACTATTAGTTAAGCAATAAATTTCGGAAACTGTATGTACATAAATATTGAATGTAGTACATAATTTGCTTCAGGACCAGTGTTACTATTAATTCATCTATGGCTACCTTCAGGTAAACATGACTGAAATGTCAAAGGTCAAACTGCTCTGCTATATTAGGAATAGTAAGCACATGTACAGTATCTCTGTAGCATCCTGGTACTAACCCCTTAAACTAGTCCTATAAATCACAAGCGATAATTTTGCGGAGAAACACCTGTAGTAACTTCCGGGTGGTAGATACTGAAGGAGGAATTAGTGGGCTTGGCTCGGGTGGAGGGTGCAGTGCTAAAACTTTTCCAAATGTGTACTTAGGTACAGTAGATAGGAAAGTGCAATTGTGGAGTGGGAGACAGGTAAGAGAAGAGCGAAGTAAATCAACATTTTCCTTTCCTTTGGTTGTCCTCTTTTTTTGTGAGGGTGGGGTTGGGAAGGGGGTATGGAGGGAGGAGAAGAGAGAGGGGAGGGGATAGTGGTAGTAGGAACAGGAGGCATTACACACACAATTGCACAGCATTGATATAAATATATTTAAAAGCAACAGACAAACCAAGGTGACAACAGGTGATTCAACTTTGCCCAGTCATATAGTATGTTATCTTGGAATGAGGGTACAAATAATACAGTAATCATAGGACAGTGTTGTTGACATGCACATATTTACTGTTATCATACATCTGAGTGTCAACAGAGACTTGCAAAAAGATATATCTTGGTTAAACTTAGTACAGCATTCTTCATACAAACAACATACGGCAGCTAGGCTCTGTGAGTCATGTATTGTAAGACCACATGTACGGTACTTACAAGATGACTGATCGTATGGTGCAGACAAAAACAGCTGGACACTTTGTAAGTGATTAAACTGTAAAGTGCATACTGTCAAAACCCCTTTACAGTTGCAATTCAGTTTTAAATGACCAGGTGAAAATATATATTTGATTGGTGAAAGGTGGGCACATTTCAAACCATCCTGGTGAAATGCAAGAAATGTCTTCTTTTAAGGTTATTCTTGTCTATTACAGCTTTCACTTGATGCTCAGAAGAACTTAGCTGGTTTTAGAGTTCTATCTAAGTTAAACTCTTCTTTTAAACATATTCAATGTAACCAAACTCTTTATTTTCCACTGTGTATACAGGTAGTTTCCAGTCATTTCATAAAAATAAAAAAATTGCTAAAAACTTTGTTTACTCCAGTATGAAAAGTATTTGCTCGTTTGCGTCAAGAAGTTTCCCAATGGGTATGCAGATACACGGAATTACAATTTACACGTTAAATCTCACCTTTTGTAGAGCGTGACTTGTAGATGAAGTAGAGTCCTTGTCGCCCTCTGCCTCTAAACTCTGCAAGCATCTCTCTAGGGTACCCAGGTAGCTGTCCTGGAGACGATCCACGGTGCTGACCAGCCTCTCCACTACCGCAGCTCTAAGGCTGGTCAGAACAAGGTCTTTTATCTGTTGGGTGCACTGCTTCACAGCTTTACTCTGCGAGATACCTTCTATTTCTTGACTTTCTTCGATATCTACATTTCATGCAAAAATAATATACACAAGAAAATGAGAGAAGAAAAAAAAACAAACTGGTGGAAGAAGAAGTTCGCAACAATCCTCAGGATTTTTCAATCAAATTAATAGATACGAAAAAGAACATGGTACAGTAATGTATGTACAATAAAACACACAGCTCAGAGGCGGTGAAAATACTTCTCTGGAGGAAGACGAGCTGAGACTTTTCAGAGTGCACAAGGAAAATCTGTGTCGTTGATGACTCCAGGGCCAGCTGTATATACTGTATATGTAATTTGTACGTACAGTACCTCTTAACTTACATTTAAGCTGTTATTTGAAGTATATATATAGTACTGTATATGTAATTTGTACGTACCTCTTAACTCACATTTGACAGCCTCTTCTACCAGCTCATTTTCCATAGACTCCACCGTATCTCTGATCATCTCACTGATGGCAACCTGCCTCTCCTCGGCAAGACCCTTCAGAGATTCAAACAGTTCTGCCTCTCTTTTCTTTGCAAACTCCAGTCTCTTTGGTGTTATTAAGATGTCTCTCTGCATGTCGAATGCAGACATTATGAACATGTTCATACACTTTAAGTGAAGTCTGTGTAAGAAAGATGCAGACTGTACCAGGTACCACTGCAGTATATAGTGAATTGATTGCACGACCCCGAGACCATTGTGTATGTTTTCAAAGCGACTGGAGAGCAGGTGCTGGTTTGACTTGGATTCAAAATGGACATCGCTCAGGAAACCCAAGTTCCTCAGCTGCGACATCAAGGATGACTGACGGTAAGCGTCACCGTTTGACCCCCTCCCTGAATTTAAGTTTGGAGTGCCCGCTTTAGCTCCCACCTCATCTGTATCGTAAGCAGAGTCATCTTCGCAATCCTCTGGACTCTGAGAATCGCTGGACGAGTAATCTAACGATTTCCTCGGCGGCAATCGAATCTGGGGGCGATACTTCAAACAGCAGTCCACGAACAAGAGGGGGTACTCGTGCGCGGCGGCCCTTAAATCTAAGAGTGAATTCTGACACTCTCTAGTAAGGCTGTCACCGTCTAGAGCGTACATTATTATGGGTAAGCCACTGCCGACGCACTTTTCAAATGTTCTCTGTACGTTTGATCCGGTCAGGTTATGCGGTGATATCACTATCTGTACGTTGTACGACAGCAAGGTTTTGTTTAATGTCACATCTGCGATGGCATTCGAAGCGGGATCCTTCGGTCGCCCCTCCGAGTGGATGCGTACCTGCGATTCTGGAATGGTCTGCCAATCCCGATCCTGTAAGCTCATGCTATTGTGATCGATGAGCTCAAAGCTCTCTTGTAAGGACAGACTGCTGCATCTCCTCTGACCGTACTTGATACGGATTAACCGGTAGGCTTTGTCATCTTTTGTACCTGGCAGAGGTACCCCGAGTACATCCTCACCGAGCAGATGGTTCGCTAGCGTGGCCTTGGCTGCGAAAGACTGTCCAAAGATGACTATCCTGGGTTGGGACGCTACGACATTACTCACAAAGCTGAGCTCTGAATCTTCGAGATGGAAATTCTTCTGAGATTCTGTAATATCAATCAAAATGAAAAATGATGTAGATGGATCAAACTTAAATAAATCAAACATAATTAGTACAAATTTATACATATGCACTAGAGTAACTGAAAATGTTTGAAAAATCTCTTTATGAAACAAAAAGTGTATAATTTTTACTATTTTTATTACACTAAAATGATTTTCATAAGGGATAATATAAAACAGGACATTACATTGTCCAATTCCTCATGACAGGGTTGTTTTGAGACTGCCAGTTGGTTATAATAAGGTTGGGCTTTCCTGACCAGAATTTTCTTCTGACCATTTATGAATTACAGTAACTTAGCTGATCCAGTGGTAAACTTTAATTACAGAACCAATCATGAAATTCATGAAAATCTTAAGTACTCAGGTTGAAAAAAATGCAATTTGTGGCCTTTCGTCAAAAAAGTTCCAGAGTGCCCCCTCAAAAAATTGACCATGATCATCGTACAAATGCTCTGGCATTTGATGCCCTTTCAGCTTGAGCTGTCTGTGCCCTTTCTCTTCACTGTATCAAACTTTGAAATGATCTTTAAGGTTTGTTCGATATCTACTGTAAGTACCTGTAGAATTTAGCTCAGATCAGCGAGTTGTTTCCATAACAACTCCCTGCTCAGATACAGTAGTCTACAGTAAAGCAGTCCCTATTGTATCACAAAAATAACAGCCCTGGGTTACCTCAAATTATCTTTGCATTCTTTTAGTTATCATTCTTTGAATTACATTGGAACAGGTGTTAAATACACAGAACTTGTTTGTACTGTAAATGTTTCCCTGATGTAAACATGAAATCTATCGCCACAATTGTGCCATTTTATTCACATATATACATGCCGATATGGCCCTGAAACTGCTACTACATCAATGATGCTCAAGTACAGTGCAGTGCCCTTTTACAGAATTCAAAGAGCCAAATTTTGAAGCGCTGCATAATATAAATATATAGCACACCTTACAGCATTATATTGTAAGAATACTGTAGTCTTTAAGGTTTAATAACTAAGCATATTAGGCTTTAAAATCCTTTCACATCAATTGGGAATACAATAAAGAGAGAGAAATAAGAAAAATCAAATAACATACAGTATTGTATATATGTGCACACTTATTCAAACACCGTGAAAATAACCTATAAATATCTACCAATTTCAGGTCCATAAAATAACACACACACTCCTGTTTTGTCTGAGTTTGTCAACTTATCACACATAGCTACGTGGGTGTAACTAACACTAAGAAACTAGGCCAAAGTGTAGGTGTCCAGGTCAAAGGCACCTACAGTACACTACTGCGCACCAAAGGTGATTAATACTGTATTACCACCAACTATAGTACAAATGAATATCCACAATGACTGCATAGTACATCATGGATGCACACCAGACCCAATTGTATGTGAATCATTTCCTGAGGTGGTCAATGCTGTTCAAGCACTGCAATGTCTGCATGTCTGGGTTATACATCTAATAGAGTTACTCATAATATGACTGAGAAAGTAACAGAATTATTTACCATCATAATAGGCAAGAATTAAAACAAACAATTTATGTGAAATTCATAAAAAAAATTATGCTCCCAGATATAAATTTATCATCTCGATGAAAACAAAAATAGGCCTATAAGCCACTTTATACAGATTGGACAGCACAGCATTACTACTAGGAGTTTAAGAATCGGACAATATCATCTTACAAGACTGTCCTTTTAGTTCACAACAGCTAAAATCAAACACATGGACATATGTACATTAATGCATACTTGACACTATAGTGCATGATTTTACATTGTATAATGAGGCATACAGTACATTCATAGGACAGCAATGTGCAATGTTGGATACTTCCACTATAGCACAGTGTTATGAATAAATTGTTAGCAATGTGCAATGTTGGATACTTCCACTATAGCACAGTGTTATGAATAAATTGTTAGCAATGTGCAATGTTGGATACTTCCACTATAGAACAGTGGTATGAATAAATTGTGCCCTCAGGTTTAGTCTTACTGTACATTCACTGATTTACAGTGTGCAAAAACTTCTAACATCTGATTAAGATCCAAGAAGAAATGTACAAGAAAATATGACTCCAGTATGACAAACTACATAAACATGTACGGCAGTAGTACTGTAACTTATGTCACAACATGAAATGTAATAAAGAAAATCAAACTTCTGAAGCACTGACTACTTTACTTTCAGTTTCTAGCTTGGTCGATAATACACTACAACAATGCAGTAAAGGCTGAATGAATCAAATAAAAAAATAACAGAACAAAACAAAAGAACACAACCAAACAGAAAGCATATTACTGTAGTAATTATCATCAAGAAGTAACAAAGGAATATACAAGACAAAGACAAGAAACAGACAGAAGGAGTGTTTCAAAAGCAAACTAATAGGAAACCAGAGCCAAACATAATGTAAGTGATTTGATTCAATTCACCTCAATCGACCCTTGATTTTCATCAAAGTTTTTCCCCTCCACATTACAAGTACTACTGTACATATCTGCTGAAGCCATACTGCACTTCAGGACACGTTTTCCAAATTTTGTTTCATAAAATGATGAATGATTTCTAGATGCCAAGAACTGAGTGTACACAAGCTAAAATCAGATTACAATTATCCTAAATTCACAGGTAAATTGATCTCAGGTGAACTCTACTAAGAATGAATAAACTGACTAGTTATTGTAATGTAACTCTTAACAGAATATAAACAAACCAAATATGAACTTAATAGCCAATTAAGAATTATGGTGATCCAGTGTGTGTTGGATTGTCATCTCTATTGATCGCAAGTGAACTTTGACCCATGTGCAGTAAAAATTTACACTTGGCTCTTATAATCATCACATGGGATTTACATACTGTTTACAGTAAACAAGCATCAATTTCAAGCTAGACTACAGACCATAGGAACACTTTTTGAGTTAATATCACATGAAGTTGACCCCAGGGTCACTGATACTAACATCACACCTTCAGTACCCAAAAGCGTTTACCACGTAAGGCTACAGTAGGTATAAAACTCTCACATCTTTGAGAAATATGAAATTAAAAATCTGAACAAAATGCAAATGGATTTTGCTGACGACATAATATTCACATACTGGAGTCAGGAATCTAACATTTTTCTTATCTGTGTACAAACACTGACTACAATGACTGCAGTAAATTGGTCTGCAGTCAAGATCACATAGATTCTTGTTCCTGCTGTACATTCAAAGTTACTTTTAGGTTCAACGAAATTTTACAAAGTAACTTGCTACCACAACCATCTACCTTCTTTCAAACATTTGTTCTTAACAACCTGGGCAACATTTTTCGTGGATGTTAAGCAGGAGTTGTTTACTACAGTTTGTTCTTGGTATCAAAGTCTAAGGCATCATAGTTCAAACTCTGTAGTTTCTCTGAGTCCCAGACCATGAACTGAATGTAAGGTTTCTGAATCTCAGTGTAAAACCTTATTTCTGAAGTAAGAATGTACTAAATAAAATAAAAAAATGAACACAGCTTTTACAGAAGTACAATCATCTTTAGCACATGAATGTTTGTATTAAAAAAATAACAGGGTTTCAAATTCTGGCTGAATCATACCAATATATAGAACAGAGGTTGGAACAGAGTAAAGTTAGATAGGCCTTGATGGATGGTTTATTGCATGACTTGCCTAAATATTCATGGGGCTTGAAATGTACATTGGTGGGGAAAAGAGTTTAAAACGAACATTGACTTACTAAAAGTATATGTAGTGAAGCCAAATTTTGTGGTTTGCACCCTATGCATATTTATGTGTTGTTACGTAATAGGCTATATGTAGCGTTAGTTGCACATAGCTTTTGCACGTGTGTTTGGCAGTTCTGTACACGCTGCGATGATGGCCAGCAGCGTCTCTGCAGAGCTCCAGGGTTCGCCTCGTAAACCCCTTAGTATTTCTTTAATTTTATTGCTCTCGGGTCATAAATTGCCCAGAGATACCCATATCTGGACTGTCTGGTTGTTACTGAGGAGATGTCCCCCTTCTAAGAGGCAGGATGCCTCGGGTTTTGGCTGGTTTTCGGCTTCAGACGAGAAGCCACTGGTTTCCAAGATGGCGGTTAGTCTCGATGTCCACGTTCCCGATGTCCGCGATCTTACGCGCCGCGAGCGTAGAGAAGTCTTCTTTTCCGCGAGCGAGCTGACCTCAGTTTAGTAAGAGATTAAGTGTTCAGTATTGTTTATAAATGCTGTACGTACCCTACTGTTAGTGTTAGTTAACTGAATTGTAGTTTTAAGTGTTGCCCTTTGGCTAGGCTGTGCTTTACTGTACAAAGTAAATATGTTAGGGTATGTTTTTGGACCTTGGTCCTACGGGTTCATAGCGTGTCTTGTTTATCGTTAAGCACGTGGATGCTATTGCGTACTATTATACTGTAGTGTTACTGTTAAGTGTTAGGTTACAACTTACAGTACCGGTTAGGTTGGGTATATGGTGGTATCTATACATTGTAACGTTGGGTTTTACAGAACATTAACGATGTTTGTCATCCTGGTTCGTTGTATTGACAGTTGATTATTGTACCTGTCGAGTATTGTACTGCTCGCTGTTTAAAGAGTATACTGATTTTGTATTTTGAACATCATTTGTTACTGTTGTTTAAAGTTATGTCTCAGAGAATGTCCTTGAATCTTAGCCAGGCATTGTTGACAGCTACAGTATAGAGCGACAAGACTCTTGAGAGTTTGTGGGTTCACAGGGTGAAAATTCCTACTGTCTAGGAACAGGTGGGTGGAAATTCCTGTAATGGTTGCAGCTGGCATGGGTTGCCCTGGCTATTATTGAGGTGCTAAAAGTCCTCGGCTGTTGACAAACTTATTGTATTATTTCGAAGTGCAGATGATTACAGATCGTGTTCATTATACATTTTGTACAGTATTATACGAGTAGAAGAGCGATTTCACTGCTATGTTGTATTAATATTATTCTTCTGTGCATTTTACATTGTTGTGTATGTTTAGAGTTTCACCAATGGCATGGGCTGAGCAGAGGCTCCCATGATTGATAGGTTGTGGTACTGTCCCATATTTTGGACTTCCCATAGGGTGCAGCCACAAACTGGCGCACGCAAGTCCCCATATATACACCTGGGTGAAGAGAGGCAATGGAGATAAAGCGCCTTGCCCAAGGACACATCGCAATGATCCGGCCAGGACTGGAACCTGTAATCCTTAGATCACAAGTCCACTGCCTTAACCACAACGCCTTCACCTTGATTGGTAAACAGTTGATAGTCTTAACAGCTCAAGTACAGTATCCAGTTAAACTTTTCGTAGATCACTGAACTTGGGGAGAAAACATTGCATGTGTTGATTTTAAAAAGTAATTAAAAGAAGCAGCCTTGCCGTATACGTCAGTGATCACTGTTTGTTTAGTCTTACCATACACATGCCTGAATAGTCTCTATGTAGTAATATTAGGCTTAGGGCCTTTATAGGGCAAGTTTTTGGTGACATGCGTAATGCACTTGTAGTAAAAATGATAATAATCAGCAGTTATTTCTACGACGCTTAATTGAACACAAATGTGGGAGAAACCCACAAGGGCTTATGGATTACAACTTACAAGTCGGGTGGCTTCCAATTCAACATTTTAACTCAAATTTGGATTTTTTTTCAATTTTTTAGAAAGTCATTTCAGATGCGAAAACCGTAGATTGCTCTTGGATGAAAAACCCACCTTACCATGACCCCGCTGGATATCGAACCTGGAATCTCCCGATAGCTAAGCCTCATTGCTTCAAATGCCACTGCCTTTATCCACTACTAGGGTGACTAGGCCACAGAACCGGTACCTAAAGGCTGAAGGACCGACCAAAGTTAGCAAAAGGGGACCCAGGAGCACAGTTTTGGCCAGTATCCATCAGAATGCTTAGGGAGAGTAGTTTTATTACTTTAAAGGCCAATTTAGTAGAAGCCTAAAGTTATAATAGTACACTATTTGGACACAATTTTACTGTCTAGCCAGTGTGCCCACATGTTCTCACTTTCACTATATCTTACAGGGGACAGCACAGTGTGTCCTAGCGAACACCCTAACAAATATTACGGTGATTCACAAAGTCAAAAACTTTTTCTCAAGTCTATCGATCGTGACTGATTTGGATTCGCTAAACATTACAAGTATTAACCTTAGGCCCAGCCTACCCTATGCAATATGTAGACTTGTCTGTACATAAGTGTCTAAACAAGATCACGTTCATGTCGTCATCCTAACGTAATAAGTCAACAGAAACAATAACACTGGAAGGTTTACCTTCATCCCAGACAAGAGAACCACTCGTTCGCAACTCGGTTAGTGTAGAGTTGGAGTCGTGAATTATGCTCTTCAACTGCTTACTGAGACTTGCAAAGCTTTTAAATTCCTGTGATATATCCCTTTGCCTTGAACGAGGGTTTTCTCCTCTCCTTGCAGTCATTTTGTCAGATAAAAATTCACATTTTCAGAGCTAGAGAAGCGAGGCGCGTAATCCTATTTGTTTTCATTCCCCCAATTTTAGACTGAGGTGACCAGAAATGGAATGTAGAAAAGTTCATATTGAAAGTCTAGAAAATGCGAAGAAGCGCTACCCAGATCAGTGGCGCTACCTTGCCAACTTTATTGGCGCTACAAACAATTAGTTGATCAAAGATTAATTACTTATTTGAATGCAAAGTTCGAATTTTAATAGACAATGGTTGGACAAATCACGCCCGATACTGCTGATGGAGGATCCCCTCTTCCAAGTTGTGACGGAGCTGGGGGAACTTGAACACAAAAGTGCCCATTTTCATAAATAAGTAGGCTTATCGCTCTCATTGGTAAAATACATTTTTCCAGGTTCGTAGTATACTGTATAACAAATACCCTAATGCCATTTTAAATATTCCTTTTTATTTTAAAATAAAATGCAATTAAAATTCTAATTAAAATGTACCCATTGTTTTGAAAATTAAGAAACTTTAATTACAATATGTCCTTTTGTGGAAATAAAAATCAACACGGAATTTCACAGCGGACCCACCATTGAAGTTTATTTTCAGTTGGCTGACCGTTACGGTTAAACTATAGTCACACTATTTAACTGCCCTTCGAAGTTTTTGCTCCTTCAAACTGAACCATATTCCGGTCGCCCAGCGCCTCATCCTCTACCCCCTCTTTCATATTACCTCAAATCACCCACACCAAGGATCAAAGGTGTGATCGGATTTGAAATCACACTAGTTGTATATGACTGTACATCAGAATAGAAGTTTCATATAGTCTCTGTGGGCTACATTTACAGTTTGAGAGGTTGGCTTTGCTTATTCTGAGCCAGTCACGGCGCTCACAACCGCCCTTACTTGGTAGGTACCTATACAATATGACTATACTCCCTGGTTTGTTGTCCACCCAACAATAACACCATAAACAACCGAAAAGTTCTTCCTAACACTACAAGCACTCCACGCGCACTACAATACTGCGCATTGACAGGCAAATGCACTACTAGTTTACCCATGGACTTATTTTTTCAATGGCGACACTCACTTTCCGTTTAATGAGCATACATATTTTAGCAGTGAGAGCTATGCTTGAATTTCATGTCACTTGTATAAGAGCCTCCTATTTGGTAACATATTTAAAAAGAGGTCACTCTACCGCTTTTGATAACAAATAAATGAACTGAAATGAAATTAATTGGTACATTTTTCACACTTGGATGGACTCGTGTGTCGACTCTGCATAGAGTATAGCATGCGGCAATAGGATTGGTGGCGCTATGTCAATTCTATTATGTAATAAATTATGGCGGCTACAATGAAACGGGGCTCGTTAACGGATGTGTGTTTGGGGGGAGGGGAAATTAAGGGGATTTACTGCACTGGTGTTGTTTGAGGATTTTTGCCAGAAAATAACCCGCTGTGATCTGAACTTTTTTGTCTACATCCTTGATATTCGGGAGGATCGTTGAAAGCCGAACTTTTGGTGATTGTTTCCTTTTTCTTGGAAAATTTCCGGAGTCAGGATCTGAATCACCAAAGACTATCGTTTGCACTGTTGGTGTGTTAGCTTGGTCGGGTATCCATCCATCAGCACGATAATCAGTTCATACCAATGTAGCACTCCGTACATGGTATATGGTAGATCAAATTGGCCATCTGAAAACGAAAAAGTTGTGAACCCAGTATGCATATACGTATAACGTGCGGCAATAGGATTGGTGGCGCTATGTCAATTCTGTATGTAATAAATTATGGCTGCTACAATGAAACGGGGCTCGTTAACGGATGTGTGTTTAGTAGGCCATCAGCTGAAACTCAAAAAGAGGCTGTAAAATCAGTTTCGTTCCAGCAACACTGGGACTAGATTTTTAAGGCATATTTGGGTAGTTCAATACATGACAGACATTATATCAAAAGTTCTCCAAAAAATTTCCTGCAGTATTTTCGTAACGCACCCTCGAAATTGGGTATGTTATATAGACATTACGTGCTAAAATGCTATGCATT